>BQKN01061346.1:0-10521 GCA_022839385.1 Asparagus kiusianus | reverse complement strand
TAAAACGATCCTAACTGTAAGAAGGTTTGATCGCTCGATTTGTGGGCCTCTCGTTCATTGAAGGAATCGAGAGGGGGTTTTGGTTTTGGTCCTAACTGTAGGAAGGTTTGACCAAGTGGGGGGTTTAAAACGATCCTAACTGTAAGAAGGTTTGATCGCTCGATTTGTGGGCCTCTCGTTCATTGAAGGAATCGAGAGGGGATTTTGGTTTTGGCCCTAACTGTAGGAAGGTTTGACCAAGCGGGAGGTTTGAGACGATCCTAACTGTAGGAAGGTTTGATTGCTCGATTTGTGGGCCTCTCGTTCATTGGAGGAATCGATAGAGGATTTTGGTTGTGGTCCTAAGATTTGACCAGGTAAACGGTGGGTTTAGTGTTTATCATTTTATTTGTAATGATCGGGTTATCCCTAAGAAAATTATATGTAACATTCTTTCGGGAACTTCCCGTTACATGAATTATCCACCCCCAGCTTCTTCGCAACACTGGGTTTATCATTGCATCTGGTTGTATGATCGGGTTATCCTTAAGAATATTATGTATTAAATTCTCCAGGAACTTCCCGTCAACGGTAGGAAACAGTTTAAGCTCATATACCTATTGGAGTATCAGGGAGCAGTTTAACCTCTTATACCGATCGGAGGATTGAGAAGCAGTTTATACTCATATACTCTTCGGAGTTTTAAGAAGCAGTTTATACTCTTATACTTATCGGAGTGTCAGGAAGCAGTTTATACTCTTATACCGGTTGGAGTTTTGCCGTTCTCAACTGGCTTACTCTAGCGTTATGACGCCGGCTTCAACCAAGGTCTGGATACTATTCTTTAAAGTAAAGCAGGCCTTAGTGGAATGAAGGATCCTCCTGTGGTATGCGCAGTACTTCGGATCCGTAGTATTGTCAGCTTCCTCCTGATTCGTGATCGGTGGCAGCTTGATCTTGTTATTTTTAAGGAGTGATTCGAAGATGGCTGGAACATCTTCATCTTTGAAGGAGTACTCTTTTTGAGGCCTCTGATCCGAAGTCTTCTGCTGTCTCCGGGACTGCTGTTGCGATGTTTGATTAGCATCAACAGCCACTGCAGGTGTCTTGCCCTTACCACGGGAGGCGAAGTTAGAATTCGGAGGCTTAGTTGTTGATTGACCCCTCTCGGCTTTCTTCCTTCGGAGGAAGCGTTCGGCTTGTTCACCGCGCACCTTCAAGTCTTTCCAAGTGTTGGACGGTGCTGTCCCTATTGCTTCCAACACGTCCAATGAAAGGTTATTGTGGCAAGTCTGGAGAATAAACTCCTCCATGATTGGGTCCCGACAGTTCATCGCCTTGTTCCGGAACCTTTTGACGAAGGTATCCACTAATTCCCCATCTTTCTATTTCTCGTCGAGCAACAACCCGATGGATATCTCGGTGTCGTCGTCGAAGAAATTTGTGAGGAACTTAGTCTCCATGTCGTCCCAGCTGTTCATGCTACCGGGCTTGAGGCGGCGATACCAATCGAAGGCGGCTCCGCGAAGAGTGCTAACGAATGACCGCACCATCAGAGGCTCACTACCGGAGATTACCCCCAGGTGTGATTTAAATAAATCACATGCTGAGTGGGTGAACCCTTCCCATCAAACGGCGTGAAGTTGATTAGGTTAAACTTCGCCGGATATGGGATTGATTCCCATTCTCTTGGGTATGGACAAGGAATGCCCGTTTTCTTCACCTCTTGAGCAGAAATCAACGTATTGATCTTGGTTTCGAGGTTTTTGTTTTTCAGACTTTCACCCGAGTTTTCGTCAGCAGGATTCTGAGGTGGAACCGTGGTGTTGTGACTAGCATCCTCATTGCCACCCCCTGCATTAATGGGAGGATCATTAGCATTGCGAGTTTCATCCGCACCCGCATTCTCAACTTCCTGAACAACCTGATTACGGCGGCTTGGTTCGCCTTGCTGGTTCCTCAATACCTGGATTTGTTGGTCATGCATCTCTCTCATAGTCTGCATGGCCATCTGCATTTCGAACTTGAAGCTCTCTTGCTGTTTAGCCATGGCTTCTTCGAGCATCTTGGCCACTTGTTCCGCGCTTATCATCAGCGACTGGCGGGGTTCCCCCTCACAGGACACTGTATTATCTGATGCGACCGCGGAGCAGGCATCCGACTCTTCACCTTCTGAAGGTAGTCTTGTCCGAACCCTACCATAAGTTCCTCGTGCGATGGCTCCAGACTGCAGACGGGTTAGACGCCGGGATGCTTTCAGAATCGACTCGAGATTATCCCGTACCGATGTCCTTTTGCTGGTCATGTTAGCGGTGACCCTCGGAAATTCTCCATCTTCAACCACCCTTCTTCTTTGCCGGAAACGCCTATGTCTTGGTTTTGGCGTTTCGGTACTAAGCCTTTCGCACACTGAAACTCTTTCGGGGACCATCTTGATGCAGTTACATTCAGACAATACCGCCCGAATGAGTTTGGAACAGGGGCATTGAGTCTCTAGTCTTTGAGGACTCCTCTTCCTGGTTTTCCTCGTACCCCCAACATGATAGTACAACTCGTCTGTTTGAAGGTCGGAGTAACCTATCGTGTGTTGGCACAACTTCTCAAGTATAACGTTATCATCATCGGACGTCAACGTTTCCTTCTGAGGGCGAACTGCCTTCTTTGGGCTTTCAAAAGTTACGTCCCTCGAAACATGCCTTTGTGGGCGTGTGTTCTCAGCGGACTCCTGGACTTCGATGTGCAAATTGGCGCGCGCAGCTGCCTTGAACTCCTTGTCGTGCTGAAAATGACGGCAACCCCCAGCATGTTGAGTCGTTCGAGGCTTCTTCATCGGGCCCAAACGTTCTTGAACTGGAGCTTTACATCGTCCATCGAGAAATGGGCCAAGGCGCTCCAAAACTGACTTCTTTCTCCGGGATAATTCTGTGTGACCTCCCATAGTAGCCATGGGAATTGTCGGCGATTTTGTTTGGTTCGCCGGAGGTTGAATCTGCTTCGAAGGCTGCGAAGGTTGCTCTTTGGCCTAAATCGCCACTTCGGACTTCGGCCTCCAGACCTTGCGGGTTGATGGCGGTTTCTTGGCCACTTCTTTCTGTAGCCTTCTACGGGCTTCTTGGACTTAGCCCGTGCCTGCGCTGACATCGTGCGGCGCTTGCGAATGCGCTCTTCCAATGTCGAACGGTTCCGTTTAACACGGACCCATTCGTTGGTTAGCGGCTTGGAGGAGCTGCCACTCATCATTTGTTGAGGCTGTTTTCCTCTCTTGTTCTTCAGATCCGCGTTGTAGCGGATCCCGTCAACTGACTCCATGGCCTTTGCGAATTGCTTCGCAAGGTGTTGACGTTGCCTTTGGCGGGCTCTCTTCGAGAGAGTCACCATGCCCTCTGCGGCGGCAGGGTTGGCCAGAGCAGATCCGACCTGGTTGGGAATTGGAGGAATCTCACCCGATGCGACTTTAGCATCCAACGGGGCAAGATCTTCGTTGGTATTTTCAACGTCTTCATACCAACGAGTTTTTCTCCTGGAGGAGAACTTCTTGGACTTGTTGGACTTGCGAGGGGAGGTAGATCCGGACGAGGATGACAGATACTCCTTGAACTTTTGTTGGTCGAATTCATACTCGACCTCCTCCTTGACCGGGATCGGGATCCGCGGCTGCGACGCAACGATCTCGGCAGCGAGATCGGAGGCTCCCACTGTGGTCGCCAGATTGTTCGTGGTGAAAAAAGTAGCTTTCATCATTGATTCCATTGTACACTCTTGTAATAGTTTATCGATTACAAAGATCCGGTCTTTTTATAAGATCCTGTTACAACAAAAATCAAAAAAAGAAATGAAAATTACAACTTTCTCCTTATTTGTCGAACAAATCACGAGCTCCTGTTTTGCGGTCGCTCGCTTGCGTGGGTTGTTTTCCTGCGCCGGGGTTTATCCGTGGACCACCGTGAGATCTAGATCCGGTCGGATCTACGCAGTATGACGGGTATTATTTCGCCAAGGAAATAATAGCCAGGGGGATTAGTTCACCAAGGAAATAATCGCCCTAATCTCAGGATCAAAGACCAAGCTTTGATCCGGAGTATAACTACGTAGATCTGAGATCCGGTCCTCTCGAACTCCTGAAACATCAAACCATAGTCAGTTTCAATACTTCTGGAAGATAGAAGGAAAAGATGAATCACAAACCTCGCTCGGAAAAGTCTTCATAATCTTCAGGGTCTCCGCCTAAAACTTCGTCTGCAGAATGAAAGGTCCTCCGTCCCTCTTCATCAATCCGACGAGTCTTGTTCCGTACCCTCTGTGCCCGAGCGTTTTCCCGAATCCTACGGGAATCAACCTGAGAAGCTTCCTCAGCCTCTAGCTCCACAATCGGCTTCACAGGGATAGTCTTGTTGGCTGCTAACAACCACTTGCAGCTCAAGAAAGTGAGGTTCAACTGCCGATCAGCACTCGGGAGGCTGAACTTAGCACCAGTACAGCCAGTCACGGTCCACAACCATGCACGGAGACCGTCTACCAAACCACTATGGGTCCGAAGCTGCTGATGAGGATTCCCGACGTAAAACTGATCATAGCTAAACTGGCGAGCGAATCGGCAGGGTAGATATGGCTCTATGAAGCACTGATCCCTCACCCAGAAAGTCAGATAGCCGGGCCTAATATTCACCAGCCAGTTGAAGCAGCCGATGTCTAAGTGAGTCCAATACTCTCTCGGCCTCTCCTCATCTATCAAACACTCGCCGTATCGGCCGGAGAACTGCGGAAAACAAGTGGAAAATGCCCAACACTTGTGGACCTGCAGCTGCTGTCTGACATCAGAAAATCCGCGTCCCTCCCACCTGCCATTCTCAAGCAACTGTAACAGTGGAACAGAGTGGTCTATGGCGTTCGGTACCGACATCATATCCGAGCGGTGAAGGACGAACCAAGCCATCAAATAAGCGTACGGAAGCTCCACCTTAAGAGTGGGAATCTGACCTGGCAAATCAGTTTCCTTCCGTGTGAAGGCACTGGAAAGCTGTCGAAGTCCTCGATGGATGTTAGCCACCATCACCGGAAGAAGTGAGAGTTTTTTCTTATAGGCGAGCTGAACTGCTGGGTAAAGTACCTCCAAGGGCAAGGCGTCGCCAGACTGATATGGAACCACGCACTTTTTCAACCAGATAGCAAGAAAGCCGGCAAGAAGAGTCATCGGTCGAATCGGTGCGGTAGCATGCCACAAGAATGACTTAAACTTGGTCTTTGCAGGAAAGCCACCCTCAGGACTGCTAGTAGTGTAAGAGTGAGCGTCAATCTTCTTCAGTAGACTGTTCACCTCTGAAGGAGTGAGTGTGCCCAACTCACAAATATCCTCGCCAGAACTGCTCTCCAGATTCTTGAACAAATAATTGGCAAACTGCTTCAGACTCACAGATGCCTTGGTCCTCTTTGCTAAAGGCTCAGACTGTGCCAAAGCAATGTGATAGTGACAAGTAAGATCCCATAGAGTCTCATAGCGATCGGGCATACGATCCTTCAACTGGTCCAATTCATGATTAGAGGGAAAGTACTCCTGGTATAGCATCTGTCCCATGGGCAAGCCAGAAATCCTGTACATCTCGTGAAGAGCCAAGCCCAACTCCCCCTGCCGGGTCAGAAAAGTGTGAGTTTGGATTATATAGCTCGAACAAAGCACAGAAATGCCTCAAACTGACAGGCAAGCCATACATGGTGGCACGAATGGCTGCATACAAACCGCAAGCGTGCAACTCCTCGCCCCATCGGCTCAATACGTACGTCGTCATGCGGGTCCACCAAAACTTGTCCAAAGAATGGACCCAACCATAAATCCTATGACGCGTCGCAGGCATCTCCCGTCCTAGAGCAGCGAGGCGATTCCTCAAGGTAGAAGCGGTGGCAAGGAATTCATTACGTGGTGGTGCATCCAGCCCTAACACTCCAGGATGCAATCCGGTGATATGACTCCTACTCGAGCCAGGAACTGCCTGATGAGTGACATAGCCGCAATGGACACTCTCATGATCCTCCGTCAAGCGCCACGACATCTCCCGTGTCACAGCCTGACGCCTGAGCTTAGTCAATGAGCGATGCCGAGGAATCTCCGGCAAGTATATGAAGCCACTGTCGGTCTTATGAAGCCACTGCTCAGCATCAATAAATACAGCTTCTGGGTCGTCGACAGAATCACCAAATAAGAAATCGCTCTTCCGAAGAGGCTGAGTAGAGCTGGCGTCCTTCACAAAAGGCGCATCTGTAATCAGCTGGTGAATAGTTCGATGCCCACCTTCCCTCACCACTTGGGTAACCTCAGTCGATATGCCCGAAGCAAACTGAGGAGTAACTGGTATAGGGGAAAGATCGTCAGAGGTCGAGTAATACTCGCCACGACGCCCATATACTGCGTGGGATGAGAATGATACAGAAGGGTATCCCACTGCAAAATAAACAGTTAAACACTGATTAGTCTCAATTATAAAAGGAAATTGAACTCATCTTACAAATAGCTAAGATAGAGTCATTGCCTTATAAAGGGTGAGACGATTTGGCCACATTGTGCAATCACAAAACAGGGTATGTCGACAACATATCCCTGCCTTATAAAGCGCAATGTAGCGTCAAATCGCCCCCTTTATTTTTGAGATATGGTTTTGACCAAGCAAAACATATCTTTAAAGCATCGATCCTCACCAAGGAGAATCAAGGCTCTTCCCGATTGCCTCACCAAGGAGAACAACGTGGGGTAAAAAGGATCAGTTTACAAATTTCTAAGAAAAAGGGTTTATTTGCAAAAAAGTAGCTCACCAGCGTAAGAGGGTGGCGCGCCATCAACCGACACAGCAGGGGAACGACCTCTCGGGGCACGAGACATGATGACCTGTAAAATAACTCAAGGGGTTAGATTCAAAAAATAATTTCAGCCCTAATTTTTACATAAAAACCCCTCAATATTGCAATTTTTACCCCCTGAAAGATTATCTTGAGGCGTCAAATCACACCCTCAACCCTCACATACGATCCCACAAATGCATAAATTGAATTGAGCATGAAAAAGATCAAGATTGTGGAAGATTTACCTGAAGAAAGGCTCGAGATCCAATAAAGATGAGATCTTTAAGGAAACTTGAGCCACGCGTTCGAGGGGCCTGAGAGGAATTCTAAAAAATGGTTTTTTGAGGGATCTTTCAGTCCAAGATCAAAAGGAAGCCTAGATCTGAGACAACTATCAAGGTTTGAGGGAGAAAGGGTGCTCGAGGGAAAAGAAAAAAATCAAAAACAAGGGGGGGGGGGGGGTTCGGCCGGCCCTAAGAGGAAAAGAAAAGAGAAAAAGAAAAAATAAAGAAAGAAACCCCTTTTATAGGGTGGGCCAAGTTGAACCAGACCGGACCAAGTTGAACCGGACCGGACCAGTCCAAATCAGTCCAAATGGGGTTGAATCGAGCATCGAAACGACCTCAAATTAACTGAGGGTCTCATCCTTGGTTTACCCCTGTCTCTCCCACACATCCAGAAGGAGCGGAAGAATTTCTGAGCCAAATTACTGCCTTTTTTTGGCTCATTTTTCAAGCCGGTTCAGCTCATTTTGGGCACAGAAATACTCCAATAAGGTATACGAGTATAAACTATTTCCTATGTTTATTGAGAAGTTCCTGGAGAATATTTTTCTAAAAATATTCTTAAGGATAACTCAATAACACGACGCCGGACAACGCGTCGCAAATGAATACTCAATGCCAACAATCGAGCGTTAGTTGTACGTTGAACCAACAAACACGAGCTAAAGATCGAAAAATCAGGAATCGACTTCAAGTTCAAATTCCAACAACGGTCAGATAATAAACGCAGCACCAGAATCCTTACAGACATTCGACAAAGTACCGAATAGCCTGAAGGAGTGAAGGAATACAGAACGAAGGTCATTTCCAGGTCCCGTTACACCGACAAAGGGTAGGGGCAATCATATCCAAAGCATTCCAGACTCTTTTATAAAAGAACGAGGCTGGAACACTTTGGAGGGGGTATCTGTAGGCGTATAAAATTGCCTATAGGTCCCTTAACATAGCTCGGCACGATGATTCAACAAATCAACGGACGTTCGAGGCGACAAGGCACGCAAGCAACGGAATACGTTCGCATGTGGAACCAATCCAACGGTTCGGAAAGTCAACGAGTCGTCCAAACAATAAAACGGACTTGAACTCAAACACCGAGGCGGATTTACTACCAAATCAAGACCACACAACCGAATCAAAGTCCAGATCAGCCACGAAGCGAATCTTGGACAAAACAACAGAACAACGGACGAAACGAACAACACCCGGGGGACTCGGCCGAAACCGAGCCACCCGAGGGTGGCTCGGCCAAGGCCGAGCTACCCTGAGGTGGCTAGGCCCAGAACTGTGCACGGGCACAGTTCTGGGCGCCTATAAATAGGCCATGGGTTCATTCATTTGAGAGGACTTTTGGAAGAACTTCTGAAGAGCCGAAACTCTGCCGGATTGTGACCTCACCTCGGAGTTTTGAAGGCTTGAAGACTTGGACACTCGGATTCAGTTCTTGGCGAGCCCCCGCATCAAACAAGGTAGGAGTTCGAAGGAATCTAATCCTCAGATCTACGTCGCTATACTCCGGATCAAAGCTTGGTTCTTTGATCCCGAGATTCGAGCGGTTGTTTCCTTGGTGAAACGATCCCTCCCGGCTATTATCTCCTTGGTGGGATAATACCCGTAATACGTCGTAGATCTGCTTGGATCCAGATCTCGCGGTGGTCAACGGAATAACCATCGGCGCAGGCAAACAACTCACAAAGCGAGTGACCGGATAACAGGAACTCGTGATCTGTTCGACAAATAAGGAAAGTTGTAATTTTTCTTTATTTTCTTTGATTTTCGTTGTAATCAGCTCTTATAAAAAGACCGGATCTTTGTAACGCAAAAAGTTGTTATTTAAGAGTGTAACGGAATCAGCAATGAAGAAAGATTTGATTTTTCCCGCGAACAATGACAACGTTTCCTTCTGAGGGCGAACTGCCTTCTTCGGGCTTTCAAAAGTTACGCGCCTCGAAACATGCCTTTGTGGGCGCCAGTTCTCAGCGGGCTCCTGGACTTCGATGCGCAAATTGGCACGCGCAGCAGCCTTGAACTCCTTGTCATGCCGAAAATGATGGCAACCCCCAGCAAGTTGAGTCGTTCGGGGCTTCTTCATCGGGCCCAAACGTTCTTGAACTGGAGCCTTGCCTCTTTCATCGGGAATTGGACCGATGCGTTCCAAAACTGACCTCCTTCTTCGGGATGGTCCTGCGGGATCTCCCGGAGCATCTATGGGGATTATCGGCGATTTGAGTTGGCTTGCCGGAGGTTGAACCTGCTTCGAAGGTGTTTCCGGTAAAAGTTGCTGTTTTCATTGATGTTCTCTTTTTTTCGAGATCTGTTACAACTTCAAGCGTTACAACAGGATAAAATGAAAACAAAAGGGTTACAACTTTAACGAAAATAAACACGAGATCCCGGTTTGGTACGGTCTCGCTTGCGTGGGTTGTTGGCCTGTGACGGGGACGTCGATATCCGTGGACCGCCGACTCTTCAAGATCCTTTCCGGTAAAATCCGATAGAGTTTCGTCTATCCGCAGAGGGATATAGAAACAGAACTTCGTCGATCCGCATGAGATCTAGAAGTTATAAGCGTATATCTCGGCTAAAACGAGATAATAGCTCTTCTTAGTGTTGCCTGCGAAGGGCAACACCAAGGAAAAGGATGGGTGAATGAAGGGAGCTGATGAAGAACGCCTTACTCCTTGCTCCGGCAGGGCTTCGCCGCTATCTTGCGGACTCTGACTCCTCACTCTGGTAGGGCTTCGCCGCTCTCTTGCAGAACAATCCTTGGCTAAGATAATTCAGCCTTGAATTGAGAGCAAAATCAGGAGCCCCTCACAAAGGAGGTCCTAGGGGCCTATTTATAGGTAAACAAGAGGGGGGGCTGATGTGAGACACCCCCTAGGGGGTGTCTCAGCTCCGGCCGAGACACCCCAAGGGGGGGCTCTGGCTTTGCCAAGACACCCCTCGGGTGTCTCGGGCCTGCCGAGGCCCATTTGGGTGTCCCAACGCAGTCCGAGGTCCTGCCGTTGTCCTGCCGTTGTCCCGCCGTTGACTCGCCGTTGACTTTTCGTCCGAACTCGGATTTGAGTGATTTCGGATGCGTTGGAATCTTGACGGCAAGCTCTGTAAGCCTCGATGGTTGAATTATCGGTGGGGTGATCGGGGCACAGCGGGCGTTGGTCCAATTGCGGTGATCACGGGGTTTTTGGTCAACCCGTACCCTCGTGATTCTGACATTCTGTCGGCTCACGTAATCCGTCGGTTTGCTTCAGTCGCTCACCGGCGTCATTTGAGCTCTTGTGAACTGGGTAGCGTCGTCCAATCGTCGATTGTTAACACCGAGCTGTGAGTGGGGACCTATCGGCAATTTTCGATGCCTACAGATACCCCCTCCAAAGTGTTTCGGACTCGTTTCTTTTATAGAAGAGACCGGAATACTTTGGATATGATT
>BQKN01061344.1:118660-136745 GCA_022839385.1 Asparagus kiusianus | reverse complement strand
TGAGTCGACTTACGGGCTGAAATCTGCATATATCACAAGTTAAATTCACCAACTCGTTCCATCTTTCCATTATATTGATCTACATCTCTATAGCTATCAATTCTAGACTATGAAACAGTGAGAAATTCATATCTAGCATGAGAAATAATTACTTATATTGTAAATCTAACAATTTACCCCTAAACATGAAAAAGGGCATTTAATAAAAAAAAAACTCATATTTTTATTCCTTAAAAATATTTCCAGATCTGGGTTTTCTTCAAAAACTCGTGGGTGAGGATTTAAAATCTGAAACACATGATTTCTAGCAATCACCCTAATAAGAATATTGATTTATACTTGAAAATAAGTCTTAGGCTCAATAAAACTCATAAAAAACATTTGTAAATTATTAAAAATATGGGAGAAGGATTGGGCGAGATGTTACTCGCCTCAGATATGATGAAGAGCAATCCCCTTCGCTGCAATCCACCAAAAAACTGCTAAAAATCCCCAAAAATGACCCAAGAATACCCAAAAACGAGCTAGGGTTTTGAGGGGGAGAGGAGGCTAGGGTTTCTCTAGGGTTTGCTGATGAAAAAGAGTGTTTTCGGGTGGAGGGAAATATATATGAGCAGTTAAAACCCGACCCTAAACCCAAACAGACCCGAACTGAGAAAACCAGAAAACCCTTGATGAGTCGACTCATGATCACTTATGGGTCGACTTATGGGTCATGGGTCGACTCATAGAGTGATGAGTCGACTCAGTAGAAACTCATGATAACGGGAGTTGATATCATTAGTCGACTCATGACAGTCATAGGTCGACTCAACCTGATGAGTCGACTCATGGTGAGTTATGGGTCGACTCATGAGCTGAAAACTACTTACTACGACTCTGCTGCATATGATTTGAAATCTTGCACACTCAATCTCATTACTGATGCACATATACATACTCAAAAATCTACGGGGTCTTACATTCTTCCCCCCTTAAAAGAATTTCGTCTTCGTAATTCAAAAATCATATCTAACTCATAATGGTACTTGAAAAAGACACAAGTGTCCAATCCAACCCGCACACATACACATTTCGCAATACTAAATGCTAGTTAAGCATATAGCGATATTCATATTTAACGATCTAAAATGATAATATTCTTACCTAACCCTTAATCTAACGGAACTAGTACGTCGGGCGAAAAATCCAAACAAGGAACCCCCCATGTATATACCATGTGTTCCGAAATATTAAGAATTAAGTGAAAATACCCTCATTCTAGTGTTAAATATAAGTATCAATATATATATAGATATAAATATACAAGTAATAAGTCATATCTTAAATACTTTAATTAGTTTTACCTGCTCGAATAAGTATGGGTAGTCGCGTCGCATTTCCTCCTCGCGCTCCCAAGAAGCTTCCTCAACTCCACTTCGGTTCCATTGAACTTTCACCAATGGAATCACCTTGTTCCTGAGTCTCTTGTCTTCTCTAGTAAGTATGGACACTGGGATCTCAATAGTCGACAAATCATCCCGAAGCTCAATCTCCGGTGCATCTAATACTCACTGCCGCTCCTCATCATGCAAGTGCTTCTTGAGCATAGAAATATGGAATACATTGTGTATACTAGACATAGAAGGTGGAAGATCTAATCTGTATGACACAGCCCCAATGCGCTCCAAAATTCGAAAAGGTCCAATATATCTCGATGCAAGCTTTCCTCGCCTCCCGAATCGTTGTACACCTTTCATAGGCGATACCTTTAGCATAACCAAATCCCCAACCTGAAACTTTAGGGGTCTTTGCCTCTTATCTACATAACTCTTCTGTCGACTCTGAGTGGCTAGAATTCGCTCCCTGATCAACGCTACCTTCTCGGTAGTTTGCCTCACAAGCTCTGGTCCAAGCATCAAACTATCCTCCGGCTCTGCCCAACATATCGGTGATCTACAGGGTCTCCCGTACAATGCCTCATACGGAGCCATACCGATCGTCGCTTGATAACTGTTGTTATAAGCGAACTCTATCAGTGAAATATGATCCTCCCAGCTGCCTTAGAAGTTAATGACACATGCTCGCAACATGTCCTCCAACACTTGGTTCACCCTCTCCGTCTGACCATCTGTCTGTGGGTGGAATACACTGCTATAAGATAGCTTGCTGCCAAACGAGTCCTAAAAACTCCATCCAAAAATGCGAAGTGAAAACCGATCCTCGATCCGACACAATCATATCTGGAACCCCGTGTAATCGAACTATCTCTCGAATGAAGATCCTCACATACGCCTCAGCTGTATAAGTAGTCCTTACTGGGATAAAATGTGCTGACTTCGTCAACCGGTCCACTATCACCCAAACCGAATCATTCCCCTTCTTCGACTTAGGCAACCCTACAATAAAGTCCATAGAAATATCCGCCCACTTCCATTCTGGGATAGGCAACGGCTGAAGTGTGCCTGTTGGTCTCTGGTGCTCCGCCTTCACCTGCTGGCAGGTAAAACACTTCGCCACATACTCTGCAATCTCCTTGCGCATACCACTCCACCAAAAGTGCCTCTTCAGGTCCTTGTACATCTTTATGGTCCCTGGATGTATTGTGTACCGAGTACGGTGTGCCTCATCAAACAACTCCCTCTTTAGCTCTGCACAGGCTGGCATAACCAATCTACCCTTCATCCGTAGACCTCCATCTACTCCAATGGTCCAATCAGCCTTAGGCTCTTTGGAAATCTCCTCCTTACGGATTTGAATCCAATAATCCTCCAACTGATCTCTAACCACTCTGCTACTCCAAGTTGGTTGCACTGATATAGCTCCCAAAAATACACTAGTGCCACCAAACTTAGGTCTAAAATCAAACTGGCTAAGAGTGAGAAGGTCTCGGTGCAATGAGCACCTCAAAGCCACAATCTGATGTCGACGCTTCCTACTCAAAGCATCTGCTACGACGTTCGCCTTCCCGGGATGATACTAAATCGCAAACTCGTAGTCCTTGATAAAATCAATCCACCTTCGCTGCCTCTGGTTGAGTTCCTTCTGAGAGAAAAGATATTTCAGACTCTGGTGGTTCGTGAACAGCTCGAACTGCACTCCATACAAGTGGTGCCTCCATGACTTCAGTGCAAATACCACTGCTGCTAGCTCCAAGTCATGAGTGAGATAGTTCTGCTCATGCACTCTCAACTACCGTGAGATATAAGCTACTACTCTCTGAGTCAGCATAAGGACGTCTCCTAATCCTGCCAATGATGCATCTGTGTAGACGACGAATGTCCTGTCGCTGCTCGGAATAGTCAAAACTGGTTCTGAGGTCAACTTAGTCTTCAAGATATCAAAGGCCTTCTGGCATTTTGTGCTTCAAATAAACTGTACACCCTTCTTCGTAAGGCGTGTAAGTGGCATCGAAATCTTCAAGAAGTCCTGGATGAACTTCCTATAGTAGCCTGCTAATCCCAAAAAGCTACGAATCTCTGTCACTGTCTTTGGTGGCTTCCAATCAAGCACTGCTGTAACCTTAGCTGGGTCTACTGATATGCCCTCTCTGCTGATGATGTGACCGAGAAATCTGACTTCTGAAAGCCAAAACTTGTACTTGCTGAACTTGGCATATAACTGGTGCTGCCGTAGGGTCTGCAAAGCTAAACGGAGGTGTTGCTCATGATCTGCCTCCGATCTCGAATAAATGAGGATGTCGTCAATGAAAACAATCACGAACTAATCTAAGAATGGACGAAAAACCCGGTTCATCAAGTCCATGAATACTGCGGGTGCATTGGTCAACCCAAATGGCATGATCAAGAACTCGAAAGATCCATAGCGCGTGAGGAAAGCGGTCTTGGGGATATCCATCTCCCGAACCCGCAACTGATGATAACCAGAACGAAGATCAATCTTCAAGAAAAATCACGCTCCCTGCAATTGGTCGAACAAGTCATCAATCCTAGGCAGTGGATACCTATTCCGGATGGTGACCTTGTTCAACTCCCGATAATCTATACATAATCTCATACTGCCGTCCTTCTTCTTCACGAAGAGGACCGGCGCGCCCCACGGAGAATGACTCCGACGAATAAAACCCTGAGCTAACAACTCGTCCAACTGGGTCTGAAGCTCTCTCATCTCAGCTGGCGCCATGCGATAGGGTGCGCGGGATATCGGGGCTGTGTCCGGCTGCAACTCAATACAAAACTCAATCTCTCTCACAGGAGGTAACCCAGGTATGTCCTGAAAGACATCCTGATAATCCGAGACAACTCGAGTCTCTAACAAATCAGAACTCTGATCCCGTAGCATCACCTCGTCGATGAACGCCAGAAATGATTCCGCAAAGCGATTGCCCTGAGAAGTGGCCACAATCATCTCGGACCCATCGGACGCTCGCAATCTGACTGTCTTCGTAAAATAGTCAATACTAATATGGTAGGATGACAACCAATCCATACCAAGAATGACATCAAACTCGGACATATGCAAAATTATCAGATCGACTGATACGAGTCGCCGTGCGAGCACCCTTTGGTCGCGGAATTACCAAAAGGTGGGTTGAGAAGAGGATGACCAAACACAAGAAACAATTCAGTATGGTGAAGGAAAATACCTTCTCTAGATTATGAGTATGAAAAGATTACAATCTCTCTCTCACAATCTCACTAGAATTGAGAACAACCTCTCAACTCTCTCTCTAAAAAAACCCTAATACAATTATTAGAATTTCTCTCTCTTAGATCCGATTACAAACCCTCATATCTAAACCCTAATCCTTTGATTAGGATCTCACTTAGACCTAAAACTCTTAGGACTACATCTTGGCCTCTAACCTCTTCCTTTAGAACCCTAAACAATCCCTATTTATAGGGTTTACAACGTGGTGGCAATCATGTAAATAAACAAGCCCAAAAGAATCAGAAATCCCTGTCAAAATAGAATCCAAAACGAACCAGGAAAGCCAAATATCGCGATCCGGTCGACCGCCAATCCTGGCCCGGTCGACCGGCCAGATATCGTCTCCAAACCCTGCCTCATGCAGGTCTTTCGGTCGACCGGCATGGGTGCCGCGGTCGACCGGCCAGAGCTCCACCCTGTTTTCCTGATCTTCTACGTTTTTTCTCCTTCTGACTTCTTTCCCGTCCTCTATGGCTCCAACCACGTGTCTATTCCCAAGATATCATGAGAATCACCTATCCTCAAGCTCCCATGAGGATCATTTTTTCGAAGAGAAGATACACCCGTATCATGGGTCCCCCTTTAGAAACTTGAAGCCCCTTTCAAGTTAGACTTCAGCTGAGGAAAACTCTCGAGCCCCTCCAACTTTGTTGTCTTCAGTCATCTTCTTCTTCCTTAGTCTCTGAACTCCTTCCAAAGAAAAAGGATCTCGCCAAGCTTCTTGTATGAGGACCGAGTAAGGACCATACACAGGATGCCCCTTCACCGGATCTGATGCTCTGATACCAGCTTGATACGAGTCGCCGTGCGAGCACCCTTTGGTCGCGGAATTACCAAAAGGTGGGTTGAGAAGAGGATGACCAAACACAAGAAACAATTCAGTATGGCGAAGAAAAATACCTTCTCTAGATTATGAGTATGAAAAGATTACAATCTCTCTCTCACAATCTCACTAGAATTGAGAACAACCTCTCAACTCTCTCTCTAAAAAAACCCTAATACAATTATTAGAATTTCTCTCTCTTAGATCCGATTACAAACCCTCATATCTAAACCCTAATCCTTTGATTAGGATCTCACTTAGACCTAAAACTCTTAGGACTACATCTTGGCCTCTAACCTCTTCCTTTAGAACCCTAAACAATCCCTATTTATAGGGTTTACAACGTGGTGGCAATCATGTAAATAAACAAGCCCAAAAGAATCAGGAATCCCTGTCAAAATAGAATCCAAAACGAACCAGGAAAGCCAAATATCGCGATCCGGTCGACCGCCAATCCTGGCCCGGTCGACCGGCCAGAGATCGTCTCCAAACCCTGCCTCATGCAGGTCTTTCGGTCGACCGGCATGGGTGCCGCGGTCGACCGGCCAGAGCTCCACCCTGTTTTCCTGATCTTCTACGTTTTTTCTCCTTCTGACTTCTTTCCCGTCCTCTATGGCTCCAACCACGTGTCTATTCCCAAGATATCATGAGAATCACCTATCCTCAAGCTCCCATGAGGATCATTTTTTCGAAGAGAAGATACACCCGTATCATCGACTATGAACTCCGACTCGTCTAAACTGACGGTACACCTCCTACAAACGCTCTCCAGAAGCGATACCTCATCTAAAGGGGTGGAGACTGATAAAGGGGTGTCTAGAGGCTGAGCTACGAGCTGGAGTCTAGCCATAAATGCATGCGAGATGAAAGAATGTGAAGCTCCCGAATCGAAAAGAATACGGGCGGGAAAGGAATTCACAAGGAACATACCCTCCACCACTGCTCCGTTAGCACTGTGATCACGGGGAACCACTGCATATACTCTGCCAGTGGCTGAAGACTGCTCTACCGCTAATTCTGGAGAATATGGGACCATCTGCCCCTGGGGAGTCTCCTGGACTGCTCGAACCTGCCCCTCTGCCCTCTGCGTCACTGGCGGTGCCTCAAGCCTGTTCTGCTAACCCTGACCTCTGCCCTGCTGTCGCTGCTGCTGCTGGTTCGGACCCCTGCCCTGCTGAGCTCCTGCTGGTGCACTACGACACTCTGATGCCTTGTGCCCGACCTTATGACAGTTAAAACAAGATCCTTGGAACTTGCACTGCTGATGCACTCTCTGATCCTGCTGGGGTCCTTTCTTATGAGGGCCCTGCTACTGCTGATGCTGATGTCCTGACAAAGGTCTCTTGTTCTTACCCTTGTTCCCGCTCTGTCCTGCCTTGGCCTTCCCTTCCTTGTCCTTCAGGAACATAGTAGTCTCAATCTCCTGTGAAGTGGCGGCCTCAGCTACCTCCCTAACTGAATAGAACCTCCTCGAGATGAGGTACCGGCGGAGATTAGGGCATAGCCCTGCTAAGAACATTTGAGCTTGACGCTCTCCTATCTGCCACATACCCGTGAAATGCAACAATTCCATAAACCGGCTCTCATAATCCGCCATTGTCATGTCCCCCTGAGTCAACCGGGACAACTCAAGCTCCTTCCCAGTCCGTGCTGTAGAAGAAATATACTGTCCATCGAAGAAGTAGATGAAATCCTCCCATGTGAGGGTCATCCTCTTCTTTGGAGTAAACTATAGCCGGTACCATCTCCCGACATCTCCCTTCAGACTGTAGGATGCCAACCTCTGCTTCTGAACCAAATCTACACTGAGTATGTCAAGTATATTGCTCACATCCTCCTTCCACTTGTATGTTGCAAGAGGGTCTGGTGACCCCTGGAACTCTGGTGCCCTCATCTTCTGATACCTCTCTACCATACGGAGCCAAGCTTCCTGCTCCGTGGCTCTATCTGGTACCGCTAGTGGAATAGCTGCAGGTACTACCTCTGGGTCTCTTTCTCTGATCGGGACGGCTGGTATCCCCTGCTGCTGAGCTACCGGTGGTGGTGGTGTCTGTGGTGCTATATAAGTCGTTACTAACTCCTCAATGGCTGTCATCCTGGCAATAAGAGGAGCCATGATATCCACCAAATACTGAGGAGCCTGCTGCGGCTCTGATGGTGCCTGCTCCTGCTCGGGTGGAGCCTGCTGCGGCTCAGGTAGGGCCTGCTGGGGCTCTGCCTGAGCTGCCCTTCGAGTGCGGGGTCTCCCACGTCCTACCATCTCTCTAATCATAAGAAAATAAAGTTCATGAGTCAAAGTAGATGTATATTCTGTTCATACATAGTACATCACAATATGATTTTCACATCACATAGTATTCACGCATATAATTTAAGCAAAAATAGTTGTCATAAAGAAAATTTCTCAAAATTTTGAGATATACGCATATATCGTCCTCACTCATACTAGGAAATCCTTAGCGGACTTTACACATGAATCCTAAGAAACTCTAACCTAGCTCCCCGACTCGACACAGGATGATCCTAGGAATACTGGAACTAGAGCTCTGATACCAACTGTAACGCCCCTGGGTTCACACAAGGCTACAGTCTGAGGTGAAACCAGGAATGTCAAACCTGCCATGCACTATACCGTGCAATAACATGTTTTACCATCATAATCACTATCTCTCTAGTGGAGTCAACAACAGGTGTAGGTACAAAGCAAGTAAAAGGTTTTACAACAGAAACTTGATGAAATGATAGAACATCGAATTAACACATCTCATCAACCAAATAAGCTAGAGAACATAGTCAAGACTAAAATGAATAACAACAATCTGGAGATCTCAACATGTCTCAAAATACATAATATCTGATACAGGAAATAAGGCACACAACCTTTACAACTCTAGAACATAGACCTCTCTAGTCTAAAATGTCTCAAGTGGAGTACAAAATAAAATACATCTAATAAGAGGATAAATAGACACTAGTAAGGGTCGCCCTTAACCTGCTACTCTCCGGGCTCCTGGTTCATTACCTGAAAGGGGGAGGGACAACGAGCGTTAAAGCGCTAGCGAGCAACATCACAACCAACCCCAAGGGATAGGGCTCGTTGTATATAAAAATACAGTTAATATATAATAATATAAATCATTTACACAAACATTAATGGGTTTTAGTACTTAGGGAAATACAACACGAGCATAGGTACGTCGAGCAAAATAATTCAAACAAGGAAACCCTCATGTATATACCTTGTATCTCAAATTATAGATCCCTAAATACAAAACCCGAGATTTGGTTATAAGAACAATAAAGAAAAGAATACATACCCATCTCTACCGATAAAAATGTAAATATGACAAAGCTGCAATAGGTGTCATGTACAACCCAGGTAGCTATCATGTCCCAGCCTAAAACAATATGTCGTGTACCCAACTTGGTTAAGTAACATGCTCAAGGTTTAGCAAAATTCTAAAATATGATTGTAATGGATTATAGTCCAACATGAGGACTCTAATAGATTATAGTCCAACACGAGGACTTGAAATGGATTATAGTCCAACACGAGGACTGTGCATAGAAAGATATACCTATCCTCTTCCTGTATATATCCTGCTGTGCTGATCTAAGCCTATGCCACAAATGTCATCTTACATGTACAGGTGAAAACAAGATCACTACAAATTAATATTCAATAAACAAGGCAACACCCCAAGTTCAAGAATAGTAGACAGTACCCTTGAACATGTATATATATATATATATACATCAGATGATTACACAGAAACACAAACGAAACAGGAAAATAGTGTGATGAGTCGACTCGTGCTCATATATGGGTTGACTCATGTCTCATGGGTCGACTCGCATATTGACGAGTCGACTCAACAGACGCTTATGGCAACGAATCCAGACTTCATGAGTCGACTCATGACAGTCATGGGTCGACTCAACCTGATGAGTCGACTCATGACGAGTCGTGAGTCGACTTACGGGCTGAAATCTGCATATATCACAAGTTAAATTCACCAACTCGATCCATCTTTCCATTATACTGATCTACATCTCTATAGCTATCAATTCTTGACTATGATATAGTGAGAAATTCATATCTAGAATGGGAAACAATTACTAATATGTTAAATCTAACAATTTACCCCTAAACATGAAAAAGGGCATTTAATCAAAAAGAAAACTCATATTTTTATTCTTTAAAAATATTTCCAGATCTGGGTTTTCTTCAAAAACTCGTGGGTGAGGATTTAAAATCTGAAACACATGATTTCTAGTAATCACCCTAATAAGAACATTGATTTATACTTGAAAATAAGTCTTATGCTTAATAAAACTCATGAAAAACATTTGTAAACTATTAAAAACATGGGAGAAGGATTGGGCGAGATGTTACTCGCCTCAGATGTGATGAAGAGCAATCCCCTTCGCTGCAATCCACCAAAAAGCTACTGAAAATCCCCAAAAATTGCCCAATAATACCCAAAAACAAGCTAGGGTTTTGAGGGGGAGAGGAGGCTAGGGTTTCTCTAGGGTTTGCTGATGAAAAAGAGTGTTTTCGGGTGAAGGGAAATATATATGAGCAGTTAAAACCAGACCTAAAACCCAAACAGACCCGAACTGAGAAAACCAGAAAACCCTCGATGAGTCGACTCATGATCACTTATGGGTCAACTCATGGGTCATGGGTCGACTCATAGAGTGATGAGTCGACTCAGCAAAAACTCATGATAACGGGAGTTGATATCATGAGTCAACTCATGACAGTCATGGGTCGACTCAACCTGATGAATCGACACATGGTGAGTTATGGGTAGACTCATGAGCTAAAAACTGCTTACTACGACTCTGCTGCATATGATTTGAAATTTTGCACACTCAATCTCATTACTGATGCACATATACATACTCAAAAATCTACGGGGTCTTACACATAATGCCGAGATAAGCCAGATGAGAACGGCACTACTCCGAAAAGTATAAGAGTATAAACTGCTCATTCCTATACTCCGACAAGTATAAAAGTATAAACTGCTCCTTCCTACACTCCGAAAAGTATACAAGTATAAACTGCTTCTCAATACTCCAACAGGTATATGAGTCTAAATTATTTCCTTTCTTTCACGGGAAGTTTCTAGTGAATCTTATATTCTTAAGGATAACCCGAACATGCGACTGAGGACAACGTACTCCTCATTGGACCCAGTTTTGCAAAGAAAACTGGGGGTGGATGATTCATGTAATGAGAAGTTCCCGAAAGAATGCTACATGTAATTCTCTTAAGGATAACCCGACCATTACGAATAAAGTGATAAACACTAAACCTCTACCGTGATTTCCAAACGCTCTTTTGCTGAGACGAGATTCGATCACCTCGTTGGATCAATCTTCCCTCATAAAATTCCCATTGGTGTTTGACGGCTCACAGTCTTCCACCACAAAATCCCCCACCGATCAGACTAATTAACGGTGGGACCACCAAATTCCTTTCAGTTAAATCCATTCTAACTTTCGATATATCTATGTACTCAACATCCTCATTGTTAGAGTCCGGACATGGTACTCGGAATTTTAATGTCCTAATCCTTAACGAATTGTCAAACCCCTTCGTGTTAAGTTCTTATCACTTGACACCAAGAATTCCCATTGAGTAATTGGTACAAGTCAACACTCCCACTGTAATTTGTACTCCCACTCTCACTCCTATTTGGTCAAACCTTCCTACAATTAGGGCCAAAGCCAAAATCTCCTCTCGATTCCGTCCACGAATGTGAGGTCCACTTTCAAATCAAGCGATCAAACCTTTCTACAGTTAGGATCGTCTAAAATCTCTCACTCAGTCAAACCTTCCTACAGATAGGGTCACAACCAAAATTCCCTCTCGATTCCTTCCACGAACGAGAGGTCCACTTTCAAATCGAGTGATCAAATCTTCCTACAGTTAGGGTCACCTCAAACTCCCGCTTGGTCAAACCTTCCTACAGTTAATGCTAAAATCACAATTCACTCTCGATAAACGAGAAACCCATCTTTAGTTCAGTAATCAAACCTTCCAACAATTAGGATTATCCGAATCTTTTCGATTCTCGGAGTGGAGATCCCACTCTTAGTTTCACATTCCCGGATTCTGGAAGTGAAGATCTCATTTTAAGTTTTCTTTGGCAACTGAAGATAGAATATGAAATTCTTCCTCTTCAGCTTTGGGAGATAGAATATAAAATTCTTTTTCTCCCGTATCAGGTTCGTCTTTGCCTCAGAAGAAGACACCACTTTTCAAACTCCTAAAATCCGTACCTCACACGTACGGGGAATTTTATCCCGAATCCTGAGCAGGGATAAGTCAATGCCTAACACGCGTTGCCGGTTTAGTCTTTTACCGATTAAAGAATATACCAGAATACCAATCTGGAGTATTTTATCCCGAAGCCTAAGTAGAGATAAGTCAGCGCCTGACACGCGTTGTTAGGTAGTCTATTCCCGTAAGAAAGACGAAGTCTACGTATTCGTAGCACTAAGAGAGTTGACTCTCTTAGCACAACGTCACATGCAGAACGGACTTAAACAATCTGCATGCAAGCCCGATTAAAATGGTAATCGGTAAAGGCATGTCAAACCCGTTGAAGGCTTAGGATTTGCTAAAAACCTTAAAGTCTACGCCTAACACGCATCGCCGTTTAGTCTTTTCACGTAAAAAAGACGTAAAAGAGTTAACTCTTTTAGCATAACGTTACATGCTAAATAGATTTAAACAATCCGCATGCTAGTTCGACTCAAACGGTAGTCGGTAAAGGCTCATCAAACCCGTTTATGGCTGAGGGTTTACCAAAAATCCTATAAATGTGAGAGTCATTGACGCACCAGCCCCCATTAGTTGGTCTCATGACTTGAGTATCCAACAAATTTCAGGACAAGATCCATACAGGCAGTTGAATCAGCTTTAACAGTTGGTCCTACAGCCCAAAATATGGGACCGTCATGCTTCAATTAACGTCGGTCAACGCGTTGCGAGGAAAGTCAATGCCGATCGATGCAATACCCTAAAGTCAACACTGGTCAACGTATTGCGATAAAAGTCATCGCTTGTCAACGCGTCGTCAAAATTCACCAAAATAAGGATTAAGGAATGATGACAAGGAGTTCAATCATGTTCAGATATGAATTCCTGACGAAGATAGTCAGTTCAACGTCAACTCAACGAGATCAATCAACATGCTAGTTTCAATCCGAGACTTCGGCAGCGGTCAGACGATAAACGCAGAACCATAAGAAATTCATCTATTCGACAAAATGCTGAGTAGATTGAAGACTGAATGAGTCAAGAGTTGAAGCCAATTACAGATCCTTTTACACCGACTGAAGGTTGGGTCTATCACATCCAAAGTATTCCAGGCTCTCCTATAAAAGAAACGAGACTGAAACACTTTGGAGGGGGTATCTGTAGGCGTTAAAAATTACCTATAGCTTCCCAAACACAGCTTAAGACAACGAGAAGATGATAAATGTTATTATCCGAGTCAAGGGGATTTATCCAACACCAGTAAGCGTACGAAGTGGATCAGTAAAATGTGCAAATCAGCAAAACGATAAACCGTACGCAAAATAAGCTAACTTGAGGGGTCACGAATCGCTAAAGTATCAAAAATATGAACAAAACACATCCGGAGGCTTGCGTAAGCGCGAGCCACCAAATGGTGATTCGCATGAGTGCGAGCCACCAAATGGTGACTCGCACCTATGTGAGCCACCATATGGTGGATCGCGCCCATGCGAGCCACCATATGGTGACTCGCACAGTTTCGAGCTACCAAATGGTGGCTCGCACAGTATCGAGCCACCACGACTCTTTTTGACTCTCAAGACTCTCAAAACGTGGATTTCGATGATTTTTAAGGATTCTTTCATCCAAGGACCTCCCCAACTGTTTTGAGGCTATCCCTAAACGCGTTTAAGCAGTTATTAACTGCGAATAACGTTTAAACATCAGTTCTTATCCAAAAACACGTCTCCAAAAGCCTAAAAAGAGAAGCCTAAGGTCTTCTTTCAGGGGGAGCTGAAATTAAAAAAGGGGAGGTGCTGTCAAATTGTCCAACCAACCACGAATTTCAGAGGAGGATCATCAGATCTTAGCGAAGACTTTCATAAAGAAAATCCTTCGAAAGGTTTGTGATTCTTTCCCCTTGTTTCCTCCAGATTAAACTTGGTTTTAATCTCGAGAAGAGCCATAATCTCGCTTAGTCGTGATTGTCGCTTCCGTAATTGTTTTCTTCATGAAATAAGAGCGTAGTTATACTGTTAATCGGGTTTGATCTGCGGTGGTTTATGGACTAACGCGTCCCCGACACAGGCAAAGATCCCATGTAAAGCAACGGGAGATAAACTACTGATGCGTTTTGTTTGATAAAGTTGTAATCTTTATTTTTCATTGTAAGAAGATCTTATAAAAAGATCAGCTTTTCTTTCAGTTTGAACTTGTAATCGATAAACGGTGTAACAGGTTTGAAAGCAATGAAAAAAGTAACTTTTGATGAAAACACTTACATGTACATATTTTTAATGAGTGGTAGTGGGAACTAATATGTTACTTGTACATATTTTTAAATTTTTGATTTTTATTTACTTTTTAGTTATAAGTGTTACAAACATATAACCATATTGATCTTGCTGATGATATAGTAGAACTTATCATAGACCTTTTCAATTAATTAGGAATTCTATGTTAATTTTAAAATTTATTTTTCTTTTATTCTATATGCTAGCAGATTCGATGACCTCCACTACTCTTGGCTTAATTATGGAGAAACTTGAACATGGAAACATCATTAATGAATTTGAGAGGAGCTAATGAGATTTAATCACTAAAGCAATGGATGGACATAGTTTAGATAAAGGGATATTAGAGTTTTTATAAGGTTAAGAGGAGAAAGAGTCGTCGAAATTGAGTTAGAGCGAAGATGAGATTTGTTGGAGAAAAAAAGAAGTTTTTAATGGATTTGGGATTTCACGTTTTAACGAGTCAACTGGGTCCAAACGGGTTGGATTTTTAATGGGTCTAGTTTCTTATAATTAAAATCAAGGAAAACCGGTAATAATAGTTTAATGTAAAGGAATATTTTTTTAAAATCTAACCGGTGTTAACCAGGGGGCCTAATTATAAACATTGTGATGATTTGATGGATGTAATAGAAATTTTATTATTTGAGTGATTAATTTTAAATATTGAAGATTTGAGGGACTACTTGGGAAATATTAAAGATTTGAAGGACTAATATTGAAATGACCTTTTTTCTCAAAAAATATTGAAATGACCTAAACATTAACTTTGAAATTAAGCATGTAAAGAAAATTTGATAATAATAGTTAGATTTGAGGGTTGCAATAGCAATTCACCTAAATGACCTAATTTTAACTCTAATTTCACAAAAATCTATTATTACCCTAATTCTGATTTTAATATCGTAATAATTCAACATTAACTCAAAGGATGTAAAACCTAAAAATATTTGGCGGGAGAATTCCCCCTAATATTTTCACCCAAAACAAATTAACAAATTTCTCGCCCCCCCCCCCCCCTCTCTCTTATCCACGGTAAAAAAAGTTCCAACCACCCTTCTGCACCCTCGTCGGAGGTCCGCCGCCTCGCTGTCTTCCACCACTCGTGCTCATGGCCAAGTGCTTGTTGACCGCCGCTCGCACTGTCGTCCACCACTCGTGGTCGAGACCTCATCAATCGCCACTCCTTCCCGTGGTTGAGCACTTGTCGACCGCAACTAGCGCGCGTGGTCGAGCATTCGTGGACAGCCACTAGTGCTCGTGGTTGAGCGCTCCTCGACAGCCCGCCCCGAGCCCCTCGATCATCGCCACTCAGCAATCTTCGACCGTCGTCGCTGGCCGACCGTCGCCACCATTTGTGGTCCATATCTGGTCGTCGACCGCTATCATCGCCGCCCATGATCCAGATCTAGTCGTTGACGTCCGCCGCCGCCTCCCGCTGATCGCAACCACCACCGTTGATCGCAGCCGCCGTTGATTGCCGCTGCCCGTGATCCATATCCCAGCCAATCGCTTCCCTGCTATCCCATATCAATACAGTGCGTGTTGGTTGGTCTTCTCACGCTTTTTCTTACTATTTGCTCTTTCCCTTCTCTCGCTTTTTCTTACTATTTGCTCTCTCCCTCTGAAGCCTAGAAACCTCTCTCTCTCTCTACAAGGGGTCACCTGAGGTAATTATTCCTAATACCAAGATCATATTTTTAGCCTTTAATCTTTAAGATCTCACTGAATCTTAGGCTTTTAGCCTTAATTGTCTGTTTATTGGTAACAAAGATTCGATCTTTAGCTTTGGTCCTTTCATCAATCAAAGATTATGTTGATTATAATCATGTGATCGTTTGTCTTGATACAGATCTAGACTGTATTGTAGCTTGTAAATTTGATCCTTATCCCCTGTACGTTTTGTTTGTTTAACAGTAGCCTTTTAATTTCGTAATGGTGTATCTAGCTTATGATTTATTTGTAATGGGTAATTTCTTGTTGGTGTCATATTTGGACTGTGATCTATGCAAAAAGATGCAAATTTCATCCATGTATTTTGTACTAGCGAAGTACTATTTTCGATAAAAGGACTTATGTACTGAAATTCTTGCATAGTTACGTTTTTTATGTCATCATGATTTCCTAGTATTTTGATAATTCAAGTTTATCATATTATTTAAAAAAATCTTGGATATTTAATACATTTGCTAATGCCTGCACCAAAAATCTATATAGTAAATAGGCTTTTACCTGCATCCTTTTAGCTCACCTGAAGAAATAGCTACATTAGATGGGTTGTTTACGGTTTAGTTTTTAATCAGTTGTTGATTTCCTGCTAGCCTGAAATTCACTACCCATAAAAATATTTATTACCCTTAAAAAAATATTTTCTACAATAACATGTTTAGATTGTCGTTAAAGAAACAAAAGTTCAAATTACTTGATGACTGTTTTCTCCATCAATTACATTTGTGACGTTATTATATGAATTCAGGCCCAACTACAGTAACCGGAAGTGTCTCTGGACTGAAACCCGGGCTTCATGGTTTCCATGTTCATACTCTGGTTCATGAAGCTGTAACAATTCTGATGGACACTACGATTTTGTTTTTTTGGCATATTACCTTGGTTCTGGAGGGTAACAATTTGCTCCTTGCATTCCATCAATCTTATCCTGGAACTTCTATTATGATTGCAGAAATCTGGAGAGTTGGCAGTGTACATGGGCTTGAATGTAGACAATGAAATAATTCACACCCTTTCGTTCTTAGTAGGAGTCATGATTTGGTCGCAGGTATGGATGTTAATCATTCTAGGAGAGTCTTCCCGAGTGCCTTATTGAGCGTCCATCCTTGGGATGTTGCACATCGCCTCATTGAGCGTCCGACAATGAGAATCTTCCTGACAATGAAAGTTTTCGGTTACAGACACCTTTGTATACAGAATATGAGTAATCAACTGGGATGTTGCACAACGTCTCATTGAGCGTCTGTCCTTAAAGAAGAGTCTTCCCGAGCCGATATACGTAGCTATCACTAAGTTGGCGTTTGTCGAGCATGGAGCTAATGGTGGTGGATAGGTATGTATGACATGACATATATGCATTTATTATGATTTTTTTGGAATATATATATATATATATATATATATATATATATATATATGTTGAGTGTCAATCTTTTTAGGTTAGAGGAGGTACTCCTGTAGGGAGCAGCAGTACGATACGACGTTCTAATACAGACGACGCTAATAACAGGGATGCCGACAATGATAATGATGAGGAATGAATCAGACTTGTTTTTATATGTATGTAGTTTTAGATTGTGTTAAGACATGTTATGACTTTTGAATTTTACCTACATGTATTATATTTGTGATTTTATTGCTTAGTGAATGAATATTGTTTGAGCATGCGAGATGTGTTATGATTGTGATTATTGGATGAGTATTGTTTCATATTGTGGATTGGTACGTAGATGATGGATGAGTATTCATTTAGAATGTGAATGTATATAATGGTTGATTTTATGATATATTGTTAAATATTATCATTGAATTAATGTGGATACAGGCTATATGTGTATTTTCGTATAGGAGGTTACCGAAAAATTAAAAATTTTTTACGTAAATATGTATATTGGCGACGGGAAAAAACAGTCGCCAATACTCATTGGCGACGGATTACCCCGTCACCAATGTTTAAAACATTGGCGACGGATTGCCCCGTCGCCAATGGGTATTGGCGACGAGGTAATCCATCACCAATGTTTTAAACATTAGCGACGGATTGCCCCGTCGCCAATGAGTATTAGCGACGAGTTGCACCCCGTCACCAAAGAAACCCGTTGCCAATAAACGTCCGTCGCCAATAAGTATTGGTGACGGGGAACCCCGTCGCCAATACTTATTGGTAACAGATTTATTAGCGACGGATCCATTTCCGTCATCAATATGTATTGATGACAGATTTTTTGGGACATTGGTGACGGATTTCCCCGTCGCCAATACCCTCTTTTCTAATATGTATATGTATGTGTGTGTGTGTGTGTGTGTGTGTGTGTGTGTGTGTGTGTGTGTGTG
>BQKN01061344.1:85070-118260 GCA_022839385.1 Asparagus kiusianus | reverse complement strand
TATATATATATATATATATATATATATGCGCGCGCACTCTCGCATGTATGTATATATATGTACGCACTGGCGCACCGTGCCATCGCATGGATCATCCTTGGAAATCATAGATGGCCGGCATATGGGAAGTCATAGATGCGGGGCCATCTTGCTTATCGAGCGCAGACGTGCGTGGGGCCCACCTAGACCCTTTAGTCTTTTTTGCATTTAAGTCTTTACCCGTACGTCTTCATCCTCTTCTCTCCTCACGTATATACGTTGCCACCCACTTTTCCGACTGTCTACGGTAAAGTCTTGTTGACTCGCGCTTTCTAGTGTTATGGCTTGTTAGTCAATTCATGACTTTACCAATTTGTACCGATTTTTACCTGTTAAGTTATCAGATTCTATTAAAGAAATGGTAGGAGTTTTTATGATTTATGAACCTCACATTGTCTATATTGTATGTTAGACCCCAAATTTTTAGTACTTCTAAATAAGACTCTCAATCTTCGAAAAGGAACTCATGGTGGATTTCCATCCGAATTCTTTGACTAAGCACAGTTACTTCTATACCTTATAGAGTAAATTACAATAACAACCATTAGGAACCCAACCTAGCTAATTCTACCGCTATCTTGA
This sequence comes from Asparagus kiusianus, assembly GCA_022839385.1. Taxonomy (NCBI): domain Eukaryota; kingdom Viridiplantae; phylum Streptophyta; class Magnoliopsida; order Asparagales; family Asparagaceae; genus Asparagus; species Asparagus kiusianus. The sequence goes on along the minus strand of BQKN01061344.1, from coordinate 117,639 downwards.
TATTACAAAATCTTGTGCCACTATTTTCTATTTTTCCCAGTCTCTTTCTACTTTCTTCTCAAAATATCAAGCTCTATTAGGCTTTGGGGGTGGGGGTGCTCATTAAACAAAAGGCTAAAATGATTCATTAAATAAAATAACTGACATCAAGAAATAGATTTCGCAAATTAAGGTCAAATATAATTAAGAGATTGTTTTGACACTCCTTAAAGATATTTAGAGGTCTAATTTGCTAATACAAAGAGTTGGTGGTTTAATATAGAAATATAGAAGATATTTGGTACTATGTCATAAAAGCCCAAATGTTTTTGCAGGCATAGACACGAATTATATGAAGTTTATTCTCAGAAAGACATTACCTACATGATCCATTGATACGGGTGTATCTTCTCTGCTTCGGGAATTTAGCGATCCTCATGGGAGCTTGATGATAGATGATTCTTATGGTAGCTTGAGAATAGAAGCGTGAGCGGAATAGTTGGTAACGACGAATATGGTGAAAATCAGGAAATAACAAAACTGGCAAAAATAGCTCCGGTCGGTCGACCGATAAACGGACACGCTACAGGGTCAAAAATCTCATTCTGGACAGTCGATTGATTGACTAGCATCAGTCGACCGATGAAGCACTACCGGTCGACTGATGAGCCATCATCAGTCGACCGATAGCGGGTTACTTGGGTCGATTTGGATTCCTGTTTTGGGTGAATCCTATTTGGGTTTGTCTTAGATATTTACTACTTTGCCACTCATGATGTCGACTCATTAATTAGAGGTTGTTTTGGGTTTCTAAATAGGAGATTAGAGTTTAGAGAGAATAGAGAGGTTGTTTTTATTCTAGAGAGATTGTGAGGAGAGATTTGTAATCTTTTATTCTTCATAATCAAGAGAAGATATTTTCCTTCGCCATATCAAATTGTTCTTGTGTTTTGATGTTTTCTTCACAAATACATCTTTGATAATTCCAGGATCAAATGTGCTCGCACGGCGACTCGTATGAAGTTGGTATCATAGCAATCAGATCCTATGAAGGGCGCATCCTGTGCATAGTCCTTACTCGATCACAATACAAGAAGCTAGGTGAGATTCTTGTTTCTATGGAAGAAGTTCAAAAATCAAGAAAGAAGAATATGGCGGATAGTGACAATTCATCAAGGCTTGATGCGGTGGAGAAACAGAGTGAGACCATTAGTTCGACCCTCACGAAGCTCGTCGATTTCATCCACGGAGATGACAAGAAGGTTGGATCTACTACGGAGCCAAAGACACAACCTACAGAATTCGATGGAGACAGTGAGAATTCAGATTCTGACGAGGAGGACAAAGCTGTCAAGACTGTTCTACATCAAGGGGGTAAGAGTTCTTACCAGAATTTGAAGACTAACTTCAGAGTGGAGATTCATATTTATGATGGGAGTGTCGACGTCGAGAGGCTAGACGACTGGATCGAGCGTATAGAGACATACTTCACTCTTTATGGCTATTCATCTAAGGAGAAGATCGTCTTTACGGCACTAAAGCTTTTCGGGCACGCGCTGACATGGTGAAAGTCCTACTGCAAGCAGGAGAAGAAATCTATGTCATGGAAAAGGTTCAAGGAGCTACTTAGGAAGCAGTTTTACCCGGTGGGATTCCTTAAGGAGCGTTGGTACAAGTGATATGGCTTATTCTAAAGATTCAATCAAACCATTCAAGAATACACTATAGAGTTTCAGTAGTAGGCTGTGGTCCTCAACATTACGATAAAGGATTACTTTATTTTTATGAAGTATATGACGGGTTTGAATGAATACATTCGGAAGGAGATGAAGCTATTCACAAATGAGTCTATTGCGGAGGTGAGCATGAAGGTTATTGCTATTGAAGGCAAGCAGAAGAAGAGCAACGAGACAAAGGGAGATGCCAAGCATACTCAAAAATTGCCTATAGGTTACCACACGCAGCTCGAGATGAAGAGAAGGCGATGAACATCATCATCTGAGTCAAAGAGATTCATCCGATGCCGTGAAGAAGCGAACGAGCGCATGAAGCGAGTCAACGAAGCGTACGAGTCAACAGAACACACGAAACAGCAAAACGACGGACAAGTGACCTCGTGTTTTGCACCTGTAGTGCAAAGCACCCTTGGTGTTTCACACCCATGTGCGAAACACCCTTGGTGTTTCACACATGGTGCAAAACACTAAGAGTGTTTCGCGCGTTTCTCACCTATCAGGACTCCCGGGATGCGTTTTGGTAATTTTAAATCTGTTTTGACAGTTCCAAAACCTCCCTAACTTCCTTGAAGCTATCCTTAAATGTGAGAGAGCTGTTAAAGCTATTGCCAAGATAAGGTCAAATCTTGAGTTTTTATCTAAAAACAAGGCATCCATAAGCCTATAAATACAACCCAAGGGCCCTTATGCACGGGTAATCAGGAATTTCGAGCTTGAGGTGGGTTGCTAACCCTGTGAGAGGAGGAGCATGAATTTCATATCAGAAGGTGAGTTCTTGGTGAGTTCTTCGCATAAAGAAGAAGAGTTCGAGAGATCTGCAACCCCTTCAGCCCTTCAGCCATTTTCTTAGGATCGGACTTTGTTTTGATCTTGAGAAGAGTATTGATCTAACTTCGTCGAAGGATTTACTTATATTCTTGTGTCTTTTATGATATAAGAACATCAAGCCTTCATTCCATTCAACTCAGATTTGATTTTTTAGTGGTCTACGGACTAACGCATCCCCGGCACAGGCAAAGATCCCACGCAAGCAGTGAGTGATAAACGTCTTCTGTGTGTGTTTCTAGGAAGTTGTAATTTTCTTCATTTTATTTGTGTAAGAGAAGTCTTATAAAAAGGCTCACTTTTTCGAACTTGTTGTAAGTTGATAAATGATTGTAATTAGTTTCGCAATAAAACCAACTTTCGATGCAAACATAAGTCTAGTGGTTCCCAACCTAAGGAGGAGAAGAAGAAAGGTGATCCAGGAAAAGCAAGACTAACATGTAGTCATTGTAAGAAGATAGAGCATGTCACTGATGGTGCTGGGAGAAGTATCCTCCTCTCAAGCCGAATGGGTTGAAGAAGGAGGAGAAAAAGGCATATGTGATAGCACAAGGTCCAAAAGAAGTTCTAGATAACAGATCCCAACAATAGTCTCAATCTTGTAGCAGGGCAACAGGCTGTGAGGGAGAACGAAAACCCCAGAGAGCAGCTCTTTGTTCTTAAGTTACAAGTAAAGACCAGCTTGGTAGATGCCATAGTTGATCCAGATAGTCAGAAGAATTTGATATCCTAGGCCTTGGTTCAGAAGCTGGGTCTGAAGATGGTCAGACATCCAAAGCCCTATACATTAGGGTGGATTTAGAAGGAGGCATGGCTAAGTGTAGTTAATCAATGCACTTTTCGATTTGCACTCCACGAGTCGTATATTGACGAGGTCAACTGCGACGTAGTTCCATTAGATATTTGTCAGGTTATACTAGGCAATTATTATTTGTGGGATAGTATGCAATCTACGGCAGGCTGGCCCAGAAATATACATTCACCAAAGACGATGAACAGTTCGTATTTTGTTCGGCCTCTCTTCCCTAGGAGACAAGCTTGGTGATGGTAACTCAGGCGGAGAGTCTAGTAAATGCAAGTAAGAAGTTTGTCTTACTATTCATTAGATCTTACGAGGAGCAGCTGAGTAGGGTATGCTTGACTACCTTGAGCAAACTTTAGGAGGGAGATCTTGATAGGTTAAAGGCCAAGTATGCACACTTGTTTTTGGAGATCACTAGACTACTACTACAATGGAGTGTGGAGCATGAGATTATGTTGATAGAGGAGAGTTCCTTGCCAAATATAGGTCTTTACTGCACATCTGTACAGGAGTCCAAGGAATAAAGAGGCAAGTTCAGGAGCTTCTGGAGAAGAACGTAATAGTGCTGAGTTATTCGTCTTGCGGGTCGCCAGTGTTGTTGTTGCCTAAGAAGGATGGAGGCTGGCGCATGTGTGTGGATTACCAGATACTTAACAAGACAACGATTAAGAATCGTTACCTACTACCGCAGATCGATGATCTTATAGACCAGTTGGAGAGAGCGAGGTTCTTCACAAAGTTGGATCTTAAGTCTGATTACCATTAGGTGAGGATTCAGGAGGATGATACTTGGAAGGCTACATTCAAAATCAAGCAGGGCTTATTCGAGTGGTTAGTGATGCCGTTCAGGTTGTGCAACGCTCTGGCAACCTTTATGAGGCTGATGAATGATTTGTTGGGACCTTTTATAAAGGATTTTGTGATAGTTTACCTCGATGACATCTTGGTGTATAGCAGAACCTAGGAGGAGCATCTTGTTCATGTCGAGAAGGTGTTTGAAGTGTGGCGGGATGGTCAGCCAAAGCTCAATGGGAAGAAGAGCGAGTTTGGAAGGGATGAGTTGGTGTATCTCGGCTTCATCGTGGTGAAGGGCTAGCGGAGGATAGATCTAAGAAAGGTTGCAGTTATCACGAGGTGACCGACGCCTAGGACAATAACAGAGGTGAGAAGCTTCATGGGGGCTTGTCAGTATTTGCGCAAATTTATTCGATACTTTTCTACTTATGCGGCCCCTTTACATCGCCTTACTAAGGCGAAGGTTCAGTTCGAGTGGGGTCGGGCTCATGAGGAGGCTTTTTAGTTATTAAAGAGGGAGATCTAGGAGGAACCAGTGTTGGCATTGCTTAATTTACAAAAAACCTTCGAGGTAAAGACCGACGCTTCTAACTATGCGATGGGCACCGTGTTAACACAGAATGGAAATCCAGTGGAGTACTATTCTAAGATGTTTACGGGTGCGATTCAGAACTATCCTACTTATGATAAGGAGTTTTATGTACTCTACCAGGCGATCAAGCATTGGAGGGTATACTTATTGGGTAAGGAGGTGGTTGTGCACTCGGATGACAAGTCATTGGAGTATCTACATGTCCAGATGAAGCTACAACAGGCACGGCACATGAAGTGGATGTCCTATTTGATGGCGTTTAACATCATCATTAGGTACAATAAAGGGACGATTGACAAGTTGGCCGATATGCTATTTCGACCGCTAGTGAGAGCTTTGTTGGTGGCGACGCGTATTAAGCCCTTGGTTCCTTTGAAGTATGTACGGATTTAAGCATCATGCAGAGACTTCGGTGGTGTGTTCGAGTAGGTGAAGGCAGGTCAGAAGGGGGAGTATGAGCTCGGAGCATATGGTTTGTTATATCATGGGTCATCACTTTGCATTCTGGAGGATGACGATCGGTTGCAGTGGATTACAGAGGCACATACATCACGTGTGCAAGGTTATTTTGGGATACAAAAGATGCTCCTCAATCTTCAACACCATGTCTTTTGGTCAAAGATGTTAGAGGATGTTACCAAGTATATTGGACAGTGTAAGCTATGTTGCATATTAAAGCCTTCTAACAGAAAGCAGGGATTATATCTACTATTGCTAGTGCCTTCCAGACTATAAGAGAGTATTTATATGGATTTCCTAGGAGGTTTCCAATGACCAAGCGCGGGCATGATTACTTGTTCATTGTGGTGGATAGGTTCAGCAAGATGGTGATCTTGATTCCTTGTAAGAAGACAGTGATGGGAGCAGGTGTAGCGCAATTGTTCTTTAAGCATGTTTGGAAGCACTTTGGTTTACCGAGTTCGATTATTTCATATTAGGATAACAGGTTCCTTGGGCACTTTTGGGATTCTTTGTAGAGTTTGATGGATACCAGATTGAAGAAAAGCATGACCTTTCATCTACAAACAAATGGACAGACAGAAATAGTCAACCAGACTATGGTTCATATACTACATGGGTATAATTCCAGACATCGCAAGACTTAGGATGAGAGCTTACTATATCTTCAGTTTGCTTTCAATAGGGTTGTTCACTGATCTTTGGGAAAGTTACCATTTGAGACTTGTTACGGGTTCTTACCTCCAAGTCCATTCGATCTAGTATTCTCTAGTTATGCTACGACCGATGGCAAAGAAGGGAGCGAAAGATAGAAGGCTTAGCGATTTCTGGAGAAGATTGTGCAGATTCACACCACAGTTGAAGCATAGTTGAAGAAGTCACAAGCGAAGTACAAGGTAAAACATGATCAGCATCGGGTTCATTGTAACTTTGGCAAATGTGACATGGTATGGCTGAAGTTAGGTAAGGAGAGGCTAAAGAGAGAAGGAAAGAAGTTGAAGCCTTTACGATATGGTCTGTTTTGGATTTTTGATCAGATCGGTGAAAATGCCTTCAAGCTGGGTTTATCACCCTACTTAGGCATGCATTCGGTGATCAACATTGAGTACTTGAAATTATTCGAGCCTTCATTGCTGGACGATGAGAGGGACGACAAAGTGATCTTGCCGCATTTTAAACACTTGTGGTTTGATAGAGAGGAGCCGCTGAAAGATGATTGCATATTGGAGCGGAAGGTGACTATGACTAGACGGAGGATGAAGAAGTCGTTTCTGGTTGGACGTCGAGGTCAGGTTCTTAGCAAGGCCAAGTGTTCAACAAAGAAGAAGGAACTCGAGAGTTTCATCAGCTGAAGTTCTAACTTGAACGGGACTTTAAGTTCCTAAAGGGGGGAGCCATGATACAGGTGTATCTTCTCTGCTTTCAGAACTTAGCGATCCTCATGGGAGCTTGATGATAGATAATTCTTATGATAGCTTGAGAATAGAAGCGTGGGCGGAATCGTTGGTAACGGCGAATATGGTGAAAATCAAGAAATAACAAAACTGGCAAAAACAGCTTTGGTCGGTCGACCGAAGTTCACCATCTGTTGACCGATAAATGAACATGCGACATGGTCAGAAATCTCTACCGATAAATGACTAGCATCAATCGATCGATGAAGCACTACCGATCGACTGATGAGCCATCATCAGTCGACCGATAGCGGGTTTCTTGGGCCGATTTGGATTCATGTTTTGGGCGAATCTTATTTGAGTTTGTCTTGGATATTTACTACTTTGCCACTCATGATGTCGATTCTTTAATTAGAGATTGTTTAGGGTTTCTAAACAGGAGATTAGAGTTTAGAGAGAATAGAGAGGTTGTTCTTTATTCTAGAGAGATTGTGAGGAGAGATTTGTAATCTTTTATTCCTCATAATCAATAGAAGGTATTTTCCTTCGCCATATCGAATTGTTCTTGTGTTTTGTTGTTTTCTTCACAAATACATCTTTGATAATTCTACGATCAAAGATGCTCGCACGGTAACTCGTATCAAGTTGGTATTATCCATGACATAATAAATTGCAGTTGCTAAACATGTCTCAGTATTTATTTATGTATTGATGGAAATTGCTTAGTTTCTCTATATATATAGTTTGCATTTTGGCAACTATCTTGTAGGCATCGAAAATTGCCTATAGGTCTCCACGAACAGCTCGGTGTTAAGAAAAGATGATGAACGTCACTATCCAGTTCACAGAAGCTTGACTGATGTTGATGAACACTTAAAGTGGATCGATGAACTACATGAAGTAACGGAGTTTCAGAATAACGAGGATACGAACTGATCGGGAACCCCGCATCGCTTACAAAAGGCAAAACACCGCTTGTATTCTGGTTTAATCCATAATGACCTAATCATCGGAGCTTATAAATCTCCTTATCGTCTTTCCAACGCACTTTGAATCACTCAAATCCGAGTTCGGATGAAGAAATTACGGCGGAAACGGACGAGTATAAAAACAAGCGTCTCAGCATGAGTTGAGACACCCCGAGGTGTCTCGGCACAACCGAGACACCCTAAGGTGTCTCGGCCCAGGCCGAGACACCCAAGGGTGTCTCGGCCTCGCTGAGACACCCAAGGGTGTCTCCAGGCCTAAGAGTTAGCTGTTATGCGGTTTTAACCACCCAAACTTCCTTGGAGCCTATAAATACAGCCCCAAGAGCCTCATTTTTTCAGATCTGGATTTTGGAGAATTGGCGAAGCCCTGCCGGATTGAAGATTGATCGAGTTCTTCAACGCAAGAGAGAGAGATTCTTTAGATCTGCATCACCCGCGTCCGTTCCTTAGGATTATCCCGCTTCTGCTTCTAGATTCCTTCGCGAATCGACGGAGTTCTGGATCTGATCTGATTGTCAGGTTGTCCACGGATATCGACGTCTCCGTCACAGGCCAAGATCCCACGCAAGCAGTGTGCGATAAACACCCATTGCGTTTATTTAAAGAGAGTTGTATTTTTTTTTATTTTTTCATTATGTAAGAAAGTCTTATAAAAAGACTAATTTTATTTTGAATCTGTAATCGATAAACGTGTAATAGATTCAGCAATGATGAAATCAACTTTCACCGTAAACAAACTGGCGACCCCAGTGGGAGCTAACAGCCTCGCTGCTGAAGCTGTCGTGACGCAACCGACATTTAAGATCCGAGTGAATGAAGAGATCGAATATGAGTTCGATCAGTAAAAGTTTGAAGAGTACCTCTCTTCCTCCTCCCCCAGATCCGCCTCTCCAAGCAGGTGCAGGAAGGTTTCCTCTTCTAGAAGCACTCGCGGAACTTCGAGCTTGAAGATCAAGGATCCCCTTGCCACCGTTGCACTCACGCCCCGCGACGCTCCCGCGATGTCCAAAGAGGTCGAAGCTGTAGATCCAGACTTCTCTTCCGCCATGAAGATGATTGGTGAAGGCGCTCTAATTTTGTCGAAGAGGACACGCCAAAGACGGCGTCAACGGCTTGCGCGATAATTAGCCAAGGCTTCGGAATCGATGGACGGGATCCGCTATAATGAGGATCTGAAATCTAGGCAGCGCCAAGAACAACAACAGTGAGCCACCAACCCCTCCTCTAAAGCAGAGACGAACGAATGGGTCCGCGTCAAGAAGACCCGCTCTACTCTCGAGGAGCGAATCAAGAAGCGCCATGCATTGCTCGCGCATGGCCGAGTCCTTCTGCAGAAAGCGGAAGAGATGCAGAAAGAAGATACGGTTAAGAAGCCGCCCAAACACAAACAGGTGTGGGTGCCGAAGGCAAAGCCAACTCTTAAGGCAAAAGTAAACGAGTCAGATCCCGTTTCCCCTCTCCCCACATCTCCGATGGAGCCGGGTGGTAGCGTGGATCTCACTAAATCCAGAGTTCCTTTGAAAGGTCGCCTCGATCCTCTGCCTGAAGATCGAGGTAAAGCACCAGTGAGGGAGCGATTGGGACCTTTGGAAGGTTCCCAAACAACGATTCAGATTGGGGGTCGTACCAATCCCCCTAAGAATGATGATAAAGGGAAGACCCCTGTTACCGACCGCATTGGATTGCGGGTTGAAATTCAAGAGCCCGTTAGGGTTTTACGCTCATGAAAGCATAAATCTGAACGAGTGACTCTTGGGGACGCCAATAAAGCATCGTATCCCCAGAGGAAAACATATTTACCTGATGATGATGATGTTATACCTGGGAGGTCGTACCAACACCCTATGGGTTGCTCTAGTCATCAAACTGACGAGTTGTACTATAGGGCTGGGGGTACGAACAAGTCCCGAAAGAGAAATGTTCGAGACGCGGATTCTCACTGTCTATGTGCCAACATAATCAAGGCAGTGTTGTCAGAATGCTACTGTTCTAAAGCCCCACGAAGAGTTTTGGTATTTGAGAGAATCTCTACCAGAACGTCCGAGACCAAACCAAGATACTTCCGTAGGAGGAAACCTGCTCTTCAAGAGGATGAATTTCCAGCAGTGTCCGTCAACATGACCAGGAGAGGGAAGTCAACGTGACACTTTAGTCCGGATCAGTTTGCTGTAGTATCCCGACGTATGACCCGATTACGATCAGGAACCATCAGACAAAAGAATTACCAAAGAATGCAAAAGGGACTTCCTTCAGAAGAGGAAACGTCGGATGTTTGCTCAGATGCTTGCTCGGCGATGGCTTCCGATGATAGCGAATCCAGCACGGGATAATCCTACGAGTCATTCATGATTAGCGCCGAGCAGATGGCTAAGATACTTGAGGATGCTTTGACTAAACAGAAGGAAAATTTTAAATTTGAAATGAAAATGGCTATGCAGCAAATGAGAGAAATGCATGACCAGCAAATCGCGGCACTGACAACTCATCAAGAAGAATCTAGCCGTCGCAATAATCCTAACCAGGGTGACAACGAACGGGAAGTAGATGAGAATGTTAACATGAACATTCCTCCCGTTAATAACAATACTGGGGGTGGTCCTTCGGATGATAACAATACAAAAGAAGACCACGTTACTTCTCCACGAAACCATTCAAAGACAGATACAGGCGAAGATAAGAAGATGAGGGATTTGGAGAGCAAAATCAATGTGTTGATGAATGCTCAAGAAGTAAAAAGGTCCGGAATACCATGTCCATACCCAAGGGAGTGGGAATGAATTCCATACCCGGCGAAGTTCAATTTGATTAATTTTACGCCGTTTGACGGAAAGGGTTCCCCTACCTAACACCTAATATATTTTAAGTCTCACTTAGGAATAATCTCTGGAAATGAACCTCTAATGGTGCGGTAATTCGTTGGCACTCTTCGTGGAGCAGCCTTCGATTGGTATCGCCGTCATAAGCCGGGGAGTATCAGCAGTTGGGACGACATAGAGGATATGTTTCTAACAAACTTCTTCGACGACGACACTGAGATTTCAATTGGTACACTATTTGACGAGAAACAAAAAAATGGTGAGATGGTTGAAAACTTTGTCAAGAGATTCCAGAACAAAGCAATGAACTGCAGAGATCCGGTCAGTGAAGACTTCATCCTCGAAACTTGTCATAATAATCTTTCATTGGACATCCTCGAAGCTATGGGAATGGCACCACCAAAGACCTAGAAAGACTTGAAAGTACGAGGTGAACGAGCCAAACGATTCCTTAAAAGGAAGAAGACTGAAAGGGGTCAAACGGCAAATAATACTCCACAACAGAACTTTGTTTCTAAAGGTAAAGGAAAGGCCCAAGCGAATGTGGTGGACGCGAACCAAACGTTCGAAGTGCAAGCACAACCGCAACAGCAAAAGAAAGCGCCTCAACAATCAAGATGGCAACAACAGCCTTAGAAACAGAAGGCTTCAGAACCAAAATTCCCGAAGGTCTACTCGTTCAAAGAGGATGAAGTCCCCGGTATCTTCAAATACATCATAGAGAATAACAAGGTCAAGTTGCCTCCGATCCAGGATCAGGAAGATGCTAAAAGAGTTAATGATCCAAAGTACTGCGCGTTCCATAGAGCGGTGCATCATCCTACCAAGGCATGCTACGCCCTCAAGGACAAGATCCAAGCTTTAATAGATGTTGGAGTCATCACTATGAAGCAACCTACGGAAAAGAAGGTGGGCACGAATGCAGTGTCGATCAGTTTTGGATCCGTTCCCTTGAACTGGTTTCAGCCTGAGCCAATAATAAATGCGGCGGTAAAGACCGTGAACGACAATCCTCACAAGCAACGCCAGAAAGGACTTATTCCACACACAGCTCCAAATGGCGAGATTCTTTGGGTTCACCCCGATCTAATTGGAGATGAACAATGGACTAGATCCTCTTCCAAGAAAAAGTCAAAAGGAAAAGGTAAGTCTTGTTGTAGAGCCGCAGCCATTCCAGAAGGAGATGACGAAAATATTCCCACTTTCCTATTATCCGAAGATGAGCATGAGGCTTTTACTACCAGGAGCGGGAATTGTAGGCGTATAAAACTACCTATAGGTCCCTTAACACAGATCGACGACGTCGAACGAACCATCGGGCGACGTATCCAAACACGATCGTTAGCCCATAACACCGAAGCAGATTAACGAGGCTACGAAGCTGACGAACCGCACTCAAACAACGGAATGAATCCACTCATGTGCGGAATAGAGCTAACGGGTTGAGGAATCAACGACTCATCCAACCAAGAGCGGACTCGGACGAATCACGACCGAATCAAGATCAGTTTCGGACTCGAACTCAGAGGTGGATTTACTGCCAAATCAAGAACCAGATTTACTGCCAAATCAGGTCAACGAATCGAGTCCGAACAAATCAACCACACAACCGAATCACGGACAGAACCAGATACAACGATGGAAAACGACGGAACGAACAACGCCTTAAGGGGGGCTCGGCCGAAACCGAGCCACCACAAGGTGGCTCGGCCCAAGCCGAGCCACCTTGAGGTGGCTCGGTGGCCGAGCCACCTCAAGGCCGAGCCACCTTAAGGTGGCTCAGTGGCCGAGCCACCTCAAGGTGGCTAGGCGCGTCGGCCACCTGTGCACAGACACAGTGAAGAGAGGCTATAAATAGAGGGCTTGGTTCATTTGTTCAAAGGTTGGAAAATTTGGAGAGGCGAAGCTCTGCTGGATTCAACACTCAGATCTAAAAAAGATCCAAACTTTGGGACTTCGAGGACTTTCTCTTCCAGATCTGGTGCTCGGCGATCGTCAACGCCAAATAAGGCAGGAGTTCGAGAGAACCGGATCTCAGATCTACGCAGGCGTACTCCGGATCAAAGCTTGGTCTTTGATCTCGAGATTTGGGCGATTATTTCCTTGGTGAAATAATCCCCCCGGCTATTATTTCCTTCGTGAAATAATACCCATAGTACTGCGTAGATCCGACCGGATCTAGATCTCGCAGTGGTCCACGGATAAACCCCGGCGCAGGCGAAGAACCCACGCAAGCGAGCGACCGCAAAACAGGAGCTCGTGATTTGTTCGACAAACAAGAGAAAAAGTTGTAATCTTTAATTTCTTTTATTTGATTTTCATTGTAACCGGATCTTATAAAAAGACCGGATCTTTGTAACCAAGAAAAACAGTTATTGAGAGTGCAATGGAATCAATGATGAAGAAAGCAATGTTTTTTCCCGCGAACAATCTGGCAACCACAGTGGGAGCCGTCGATCTCGCTGCCGAGATCGGAGCGTCGCAGCCGCTAATCTTGATCCCAGTCGTGGAGGAGGTTGAATACGAGTTCGACCAACAGAAGTTCGAGGAGTACCTGTCGTCCTCGTCCTCGTCTACCTCCCCCCACAAGTCCAAGAAGTTCTCCGCCAGGAAAAAAGCTCGTTGGTTTGAAGACGTTGAGAACACCAACGAAGATCTCGCCCCGCTGGATGCCAAAGCCGCATCGGGGGAGATTCCTCCAATTCCCAACCAGGTCGGATCTGTTCTGGCCAACCCTTCTGCCGCAGAGAGCGTGGTGACTCTCTCGAAGAGAGCCCACCAAAGGCAACGTCAACGCCTTGCGAAACAGTTCGCAAAGGTCATGGAGTCCGTTGAATATCTGGATGCCTCCGAGCAGTTAGCTGAACAGGGGGTGACCAAAGCTATTCCCTCTAAGACATTGGCGAAAATGGGGGTGATCGCGACCCCCCTGCACCCGTAGTTGCGGAGAAAGCCCAACAAAAGCAAAAAGGGAAAGAGCCTCTACACCAAGAAGTCCAAAACCCGAAGCAGTCTCGGTTCAATCTACCGATTGGGAGAGACAAACCGGGAACTTCAAGCTCTCCACCTCGTTTCGATATTATGGCGCAACTAGCTAATATACCGGCTAGAATAACGTTGTATGAATTGTTGCATCTCTCAAAAGACACGAGGGAAGCATTACAAGAAGCCTTGACCAATTCCGAAGCTTTCCTGACCCGAATCAAGCCCTCTCCTGAAGAACCAGAGCCGTTGGTTCAACATTGCAATCTCGCGACGCACCATTTTCCCTGCATTTCTTTTACCAAAGAATACATGCAGATGAAGAACTCAAAGCATGACCGGCCTTTGTACTTCACCGGGCACATTGGCTCCAGCGTTGTCAACCGGATCCAAGTTGATCCGGGTTCCGCTGTCAGCATCATGCCACTCCGATTGATGTATAATCTCGGAATACCGGCTAGTAAGCTAGCCTCCACGGGCACTATGTTCTACGGATTCAACACCAGTAGGTCCAGACCCTTGGGAAAGATTCGAGTAAAGTGCCAGATCGGGGATTTGAAGTCAGAAGTCACGTGTTATGTGATTGACGTAGAAACCTCCTATAACTTACTGTTGGGTCGACCCTGGATCCACAGTAATCTTATAGTCCCATCAACTCTTCATCAGTGTCTCAAATACGTGGACACCAATAATGAAGTTAAGACGGTGGTCGCGGATAAGCAACTGTTTAAGGGATTGGAGAACTATTTTACTGATTCCATTCTATACGGTGCTGAATCCGATACTAAACCATCGGCCTAAGGAACGGACAACGGAGATGAAGCTGATACCGAAGCTGGGTTTGATTATGATGGTGGTTTTGTCCTTAATGACATTGTACCCATTGTAATCAATCTTAACGATGAAGAATCATCGGAAAGTAGTTGTAACTGGTAACATGCCGAAGAAATATCAATAAATGATGATTTACAGTACTCGATGTGTCTTGATAATATCACTAAGGAGCTGTATGATAACCCTGACTTGTATATGCCGCTTCAATCATTTTGTATGACGAAAAAACAGGTACAGGATACATACGGAATGACACTTGTCATCCCCACGAAGACAGGAGGTGAAAGAGAAGTTATCTACGGTAAAGGAAGAGAATCTCCGATACCAGACCACTTCTTGGAAGAGGAAGACAATGATGATAAACCTGCCCCTCATCTATTTAGGTATAACACGAAAGCGCGCGATCTCATGGAGAAGTATGGATATGATTTCACGCTAGGAGAAGGTCTTTGCTTTGGTCGAGGTCCGCGAGTTCCGCCTCGAATGGCCTATGTACTAAAAAGAAAACCCGATGATTATTATCGCCACAGGAGAGGTTTAGGTTATGTCTCCTCATCCGACGATGAGTGTTGCTGGCAAGTCATTGATCAAATTGCTAACAAAGCTAAGAACGGATATTCTTATGATTCTTCAGCTTGGGATTCCGACGCTAGTCTTGGAGAAATGTTCAAAAAGCTAATGTCGAACATGGCTACGATTGACCCGGCGACGATAGAGGAAGACGATCAAATGTCAACTTGGGAAGATCCTTGGGTTCATCACCTAAACATGCAGTACGGCGATAGGTTTGAACAAAGAGAACCTCCTACCGAAGATCAAGTGGTCCAAGTGAGTATGGGTAATGAGGATAATCCGAAGCTAATATTCATTAGCGATAGCCTCCCGTCGGAAGAGAAAGAAGAGTTAATCTCTCTTATCAGGGAATACATTGATGTGTTCACCTGGAACTATGAAGATATGCCAGGACTCGATCCAAATGTAGCGGTACACCGTCTTAATATTAAGCAGGACGTCAAACCTATCAAACAACAACAAAGATGGTTTTGTCCGCAGATGATGGAGGCAATCGAGTCCGAAGTTAAAAAGCTAATTGACTCGGGCTTCGTTAGGGAAGAGCAACATGCCGAGTGGCTTACCAATATTATCCCGGTCCTTAAGAAGAACGGAAAAATCAGGGTTTGTATCGACTTTAGAGACCTCAATGCTGCCTGCCCAAAAGACGATTTCCCTCTTCCCATCACAGATGTCATCATCGACAATACATGTGGGTTCGAGAGAATGTCCTTCATGGATGCATTTTCTGGTTATAATCAGATAAAGATGCATTCGGATGACGAAAAGCATACCGCGTTTAGGACACCCCTCGGCGTTTTCTGCTACACGGTCATGCCCTTCGGCTTAAAGAGTGTAGGTGCTACATATCAGAGGGCCAATGTCAAAGATCTTTCAGGAGCATCTCCGAAAGACTGTCGAATGCTACGTGGATGATCTGGTCGTGAAAAGTCGTGACAAGAATGATCACATTAAAGACTTAAAGACCATGTTCGATCTGATGCGGACCCATCAATTGAAAATGAATCCTACCAAGTCTTTCCTCAGAATGTCCAGTGGTAAATTCCTTGGATTCGTCGTCACCACCAAAGGTATTCACATCGACCCTGATAAAGTAAAGGCAATTAATGAGTTACAACCTCTGAGAAACCTTAAAGAGCTTAGAGGATTACAAGGGAGGTTAGCTTATATCTGTCGATTCATCTCGAACCTCTCAGGAAAATGTCAACCATTCTCCAAACTCACAAAGAAGGGCGTATCGTTCGTATGGGACGACGCTTGTCAAAAAGCGTTCGAGAGTATTAAAGAATATCTCTCAAAACCTCTTGTACTCGTTGCACCGAAATCGGGCAAACCGTTCTTGATTTATGTCAAGGTGACGAGCCACTCATTAAGTGCACTGCTTGCACAAGATGACGATAACGGTCATGAACAGGCAGTATATTATCTAAGTCGGACTTTGGTAGGTGCCGAATCCTGATATCCCATGATCGAAAGAGAATGTCTCACCTTGGTATTCGTAATTCAGAAGATGCGGCATTACCTGGTTGGACAGACAATTTATGTTATCTCCAAAGTTAACCCAGTCCGAGTATTCATGACACAGCCAGCTTTCATGAATTGGCGGTTAGCAAAATGGGCCTTGCTCTTGTCCTAATATGACTTGCATTTTAAACAACAGAAGTCAGTAAAAGGACAGGCCATCTGTGACCTCTTGGCAGCTAACCCAACTACGGATACCGCTGAGATATATGACGATCTGCCAGATGAAACCCATGAAGTCAACGCAACTTCGTACCAACAAGTATGGCGTTTGTACTTCGATGGTGCTTCTCGAGCGGCTAATGCAGCAAGTGCTCCTGGATGTTATAAGATCTCTTTTGGAATGGGAGTCGTCTTAGTTTCCCCAGGAAAACATGTGATGCCTCGAGCCTACTCGTTAACCAAGCCAAGCTCAAATAATGTAGCCGAATATAACGCGCTACTCATAGGACTCAATTTTGCTAAAGAACTGGGGGTTGAGTATCTCGAAGCTTTCGGTGATTCTTAACTAATAGTTAAGCAAGTTTAAGGGGAGTATGAAGTCCGAAGTCAGGATTTAATACCATATCATAACATGGCAGTGGAGATGGCAGAATCATTCGAAGGATTCTTCATCGAACACATTCCGCTGTTACAAAACGCTTACGCAGATGCATTAGCAGCATTGTCCGTATCCCTGGCACAGCCTCTTGAAACAGAACAGTTTGTTACAGTAAGGACCCACCAACTCCTAGTGCCAATCTACGATAAAAATGGTGAGGAAGAGGATGTTAAAGAAGTATACTCAACTCAGGTCGAGTTTGAACCCCGAGATTGGCGTTTCCTCATCATCGATTACGTTTTGCATGGAATTTTACCGGAAGACGTGAAGGAAAGGGATTCAATCCGACGAAGATCACCAAGGTTCTACTATAATACGGAGAGTCGAACGTTGTACCGCAGGGGGTACGATGGTTTTCTATTACGTTGTTTATCGACTAAAGAAGCTTAAGAAGTCCTTAAGGAAACGCACGAAGGGGTTTGTGGTGCACACCAACCTGGCCCCAAACTTTATGACCGCATCAGAAGAATGAGATATTTCTGGCCTTCTATGATGAGTGACGCAGTCACGTATGCCCGAAAGTGTCACGCGTGTCAGATACACGCGAATTATATGTACCAACCTCCGGAGCATCTGCATCATTTGGTTACATCATGGCCGTTTGAGACATGGGGAATGGATATTGTTGGTCCTATAAATCCCCCGTCAGTCAAAGGTGACCGATTCATCCTTGCAATTACTGACTACTTCTCCAAATAGGCTGAAGCGATTCCACTCAGAGAAGTTAAGACCAGTAACGTTATTGTATTCATCAAACACCATATTATCTATCGGCATGGTGTCCCAAGACGAATCATACATGACAACGATCCTCAATTTGTCGGTAATGCCTTAATCAGATTTTGCGAGAAATTCAAAATTCAAGTCGTCTCATCGATAGCTTATAATCCCACAGCAAATGGATTAGCTGAAGCCTTTAACAAGACTATCATCAAGCTGTTATCAAAACTCGTGAAGACTAACAAACGAGATTAGGATGATAAACTCGGTAAAGCCCTGTGGGCTTACCGCATCACAGTTCGTACACCTACTGGCGCAACCCCGTATTCTTTGGTATACGGATGTGAAGCCGTCCTTCCATTGGAAATATAAATTCTATCTCTTCGAATCACTCTCGTAACCCGTGACGACCAAAGAACAACATCAGAAACGCCTCGAAGAACTCGAGATGCTCGACGAAAAGCGCTTAGAAGCTCAACAGCATATTGAGTTCTACTAAGCCAGAATTTCCCGAGCTTTCGACAAGAAGGTTCGACAACGGAGTTTTAAGGAAGGAGATTTGGTCTTAACTGAAAGACGGCCTATGATCCTTAACTCCAAGAAGAAAGGCAAGTTTGAACCCAAATGGGAGGGACCGTTCGTAGTAGAAACAGTCTACTCGAATGGCGCATATCGCCTAGTTACCAAGGAAGGCGATCAACTTATGATGCCAATAAACGGTAAATTCCTAAAAAAATACTATCCTTAGTACCTTCAGGATAACTAATGTATCGGGAAGTTTCCGGAAGAATACCATGTGTGGTATTCTTAGGGATAACCCAATCACTATAAAAGTGATAATTAAAACATCCACATTTAAACTCTAAATGTCAGAATGTTTTCTTTTACTTTTTTGTTAATTAAATTCACTAACTCTCATGAGTTATTTTATTGAGACGAGATTCAATCCTTTTGACAGATTAATCTTTCCTCGTAAAATCCCCCACTGATCAAATCAATTGACGGTAGGCCCGTCAAAACTTCAATCCGCCAATTCATAGCAATTTTCAAATCTTGACATGTTAAGTCCTAATCACTTAACATCGATATCCTCCATTGAGTGATAGTACGAGTCGGCATTCTCATTGCTTCTGGTATACCACTCTCTTTTGCTTTCAGGTCAAACCTATAAAAGTTAGGGCCAAAGCCAAATTTTCCTCTCGATTCCTTCCATGAACGAGAGGTCCACTTTCAATTCGAGCAATCAAACCTATAAAAGTTAGGATTGTTTCCGATCTCACTTAGTCAAAACCTGCAGATAGTTAGGACTAAGACCGAGTCATCCCTTTCGATAAACGAGAGACTGCCATCGTTTCTTTTTCAACCAACCTATAAAAGTTAGGGTCAAAATTGGACTTTCCCCTCAATAAATGAGGAACTTTTTTGGATCAAACAACCAATCCTATAAAAGTTAGGGTCGTTTGAATCTTTTCGATTCTTAGAGTGGAGATCCCACTCTTAGTTTTATCTTTCCGGATTCTGGGGGTGGAGATCCCACCTCGAGTTTTCTTTCCAACTGTAGATAGAATATAAAAATCTTCTTCTTCAGTATTGAAAGATAGAATATAAAATTCTTTCTCTTTCATTTTGGGTTCGTCTTTACCCTAAACAAGACTTGGGCCCAAGAATATAAAATTCTTCCGCTCTAACTTTGGGTTTGTCTTTGCCTTGAGAAAAGACACAATTCTCAACTTCCAATCCGCGCACTTTATGCACGGAGAATTTTATCTCAACTCCTAAATAGAGATAAGCCTACGCCTAACACGTGTTGTCGGTTTAGTCTTTCGCCGATTGAAAAAGATACCAGAGTCTAAGTCTGGGGAATTTTATCCCGAATCCTAAGTAGGGATAAGTCATCGCCTAACACGCGTTGCCAGGTGCCATATTTTCATAAAAAGTGGTGAAGTCTATGTATTTAAAATCATAGCACTAAGTCTAAGAGAAGTAATCCTCTTAGCACAACGTTACATGTGAAATGGGTTTTAATAATTCACATGCTAGCCCGACTTGAACGGTAGTCGGTAAAGGCTCATCAAACCCGTTGATGACTGGGGGTTTGCCAAAAACCCTAAGTCTATGTCTAACACACATCGCCGGTTTAGTCTTTCGCCGATTGAAAAAGACACCAAAGTCTAAGTCTGGAGAATTTTATCCCGAATCCTAAGTAGGGATAAGTCATCGCCTAACACGCGTTGTTGGATACCTTTCCCCATAAGAAACGGTGAAGTCTATGTATTCAAAATCATAGCATCAAGTCTAAAGTGAATTAACACTCTTAGCACAACGTTACATGCGGAACGGACTAAAGTAATCCGTATGCTAGCCTGATCCAAACGGTAATCGGTAAATGCACATCAAACTCGTTGAGGGCTGAGGATTTGCTAAAAATTTTGTAAATATTGTGTCCATTAGATTCGCAATCAATAAAGAAACATCATGATAAAAGATGAGTGTACTAAATCAAATACTGGGTCTTTACTAATGGATCAAGTCAAAGCATACAATAAAAAGCTCATTGGCCCGAACGCAGTCGGCGAGCAAGAATATGAAATTCTAACTTAAAAAGTCTATCTGCATAACTCTGCTCAAGCTCAGCTTGCAGATCAACTCGGACAGATTCTTTAGAATTGCTCAAGATCTTCACGGTTTCATTTTTCAGCTTCATCAATCTCTCCTGCGTAGATCCTAATCTATCAAGTATCTGTCCGCGAGATTTCTCTAGTCCAGCCAACTCCTCTGCCATGATAGCACCAGACTCCTCAGCATACTTCAAGGCTTTCTTCAACTTGTCTACTTCCTCATGGTTGGAGTCTAAAGAACTGAGTAACTCGGCTCTGTCAGTGTCCTTTCTTGCAAGACTAGCCATCAGCTGTGCAATAGAATTCTCATGTGACTGAAGCTCGCTGCCGATGGAAGATCTCAAATCACGCCATTATGACAATCTATGCTCCAACTGAGAGGATACGAAGGAAGAAGCTCTATTAGCCTTTAGCTCCTCTAACTCTCGGAGTTCAGACTCCAAGACAATAAAGTCGGCAGCAAGAGAGTCAGCTAACTTCGGATATCCCTCTTCTTTGATCATCGTCAGGTGGCGAGAAACAGAACGTCTGAACTGATCAAAGCAATACCCTTGATGAAGAATCTTCTCGATCATACCGTTAAAAAAGACGACGAAAGAGCTGAGATCCATTCGGAATATGTCTCTGCTGGGATCAGAATCAGCCAAAAGGGCGAGGACATGCTCATATAGAGATGGTGGAGATCCTGTAAGCAACCATATGAAAGAGTAAGAGATTTTCGAACACAGCGAAAAATTCAAAGTGAATTGTAAGCATGCCAATACCAATAGAGGTCCCCGCAGATTGAGGTCTGACGATCGGCTCCGTCAGTCTAGTCTCAACGGGCTCCGAGATGACAGCAGGTATGGTCATCGAGGATATATCAATCTCTCTAGGTAAATTCAGCAGTGCCTCTTGGCTGTGAAGGTGGGACACCACTGTTATGCATGCTAGCGGTCCTAGAAACCGTAGTCGCATCAGTCATGACGGCTGGTCCTATGGTTACACTTCTTTATTAGTCAAATGGAAATTTAGACGAATAAGGAGGATCATGGTAATAGGATTATATGCATACCTGCAAGTCCATCACCCTCAGGTAAATGGGAAATGCCAGGAATCATAAGTGTATCAGTCCCGGTGGCTGGTCCTATGATTACACTCCTCCATTAGTCAAGTAAAACTTCAGACAAATGAAAAGAATCACGGTGATGAAGATTATATGCATACCTGCAGGTCCATCACCCCCGGGTAAACTAGAGATGCCAGGAATCATGACGGAATCAGTTCCAGTGACTGGTCCTGTGATTATAATTCTTTGTTATTCAGATAAAAGATCTGGCAAAATGAAGAGGATTAGATATATACCTACAGACGAATCACCCTCAAAGGATAGTCCTGCAGCCCCTCTGGCGGCCTGCTCAGCCAGCATGTCAACTAACAGTCTAATGTCGGATCCTGAGAAACTTGGTGCTGAGACATACGCTTGTTCCTCAAAACCCATATCATGGAAAGCCTCATCCTCAACTGGTCTCTCTAATACGGCTCCTGCATGAGAATTTAGGTGTTGGATATATACAAAAAGGATGGGGAAAGAAAGAAGAACTCAGATGTACCTGCAGTAGTAGCAGCAGATTCTTTTGCCTCGATATCCGTGCTTGGACTCTTCAAGTTATCTGAAAGAAGGCAAAGCGCGGAAATAATTAAAGGAGAAGTAAATCCTGAATTCCCTAACTCTTCCAAGTGCTACTCGAGTAGGGTATCATCGGATTTAGATATACCTGGGCATAGAATTGTTGGTTCAACACTATTAACCTGCTCAGCATCCATGTTCGTGTCAACATCCATAGGCTCATCATGAATGGCATTACACATCTACTGCACGAAGCTATCCAAATGGCCAGAATCAATGAATATAGAATCTTGTGGAAGTCCACCTTCGTCATAGTTTCCTGAAATGTAGAACATAATTAAGTTCAACGAATCCCAAAAGGAATCATCTTAGAACAATAAGGGCAATAAGGTATTACCCTCTTCTCCGCCGCCGATGCCTTCTAACTCCGCTCCGTGGGTGCGCCGACCAACATATGGCTTATGAGTGGTCTTCTTCCGCTTCGGAATACGAACTCTCACAGAACCAACGGGCTGTTCATGCATGAACTTACTACGCACCTCAACCTGTGCGGGAGCTTGTCCGCTAGGTCGGGACCTCGCATAGCGAGAAGCGAGCGACTCATGCTCATCAACCATTCTACCTGGGGTGATAAGAGTCATCTTGTTAGGATAAGTAAATAAGACCTTTCGCTCTGGTTCTTGAAAAAACAATGGAGATCTAGAAAGGATATGACGTTGATGCCAACGAAAGAGGGCTAGATCCATTAATCCTAAAAAGAAAGAATCAGACAAACCTATAATAGGTTCTTCCTCATCGGTATCTAGGTCCACATGTTCTTCCGCGGAAGTCTCATCCTCATCGTCAGTAGGAAGAAGCTCTTCATCATCCTCCATCCTGTCTCTGCTCGAAAGAGAGGGTTTGGCAGGCTTTTTCCCCTGCTTCTTTGAAAGCTCAGCCTTACGAGTAGCCTTGATAGTGATTTGAACCAAATGCTCGGCCTCCAACTCTGAAAGGCTCCTCACGCCTAGGAACTCATTAGCAGAAAGGAACCACTTGTAGCTGAGAAAAGTAAGCAACGGCTTGCGCTTAGAGGAAGGAAGAGTGAAGTAGGCCCCAGTGCAGCCCGCCATAGTCCAAAGCCATGCTCGAATGCCATCAATAAGCCCTCCCTCAGTCCTCAAACCACGGCTCGGATTCCCAACATACAGCTGGTCATAACCGAACTGGCGAGCAAAGCGACACGAAAGGTAAGGCTCTATATGACAACGGTTCTTCACCCGAAGGACAAGATATTCGACACGGATGTTCACCAACCAATGGAAACAACCAACGTCAAGAGAAGTCCGACCAGTCCTGGGTTTTTCCTCACCAATCAACACATCACCGTAACGGCCCGAGAAGCGAGGAAAACATTTGAAGAACTCCCAGCTCTTACGAACTTGAAGCTCCCGTTGTACATCAGCGAACGTCTTCCCGAACCATTTACTCCTTTCCAACAGCTGCACAAAAGGAACGGAGACATCAACAATACTAGGCGCCGACATCAAATCAGGACGATGAAGAACGAGCCACGCCATCAGGTATGTGTACGGAAGCTCAACCTTTACGAAAATAAGTTTGGTCGACGGTTCAGGACCCACCTGCGTAAAACCATCAACCAAGTACCTAAGCCCGCAATGGATGCCAGCAACCATCACCGGAAGCAGAGAAAGCTCCCTCCTGTAAGCTAGCTGAATGGTAGGGAAAAGCACCTCAAGAGGTAAGGCGTCAGAAAACTGATACGGAACGACGCACTTCTTCAACCAGATAGCTAGATAGCCTGCTAGCAAAGTCTTGGGATGAATAGACTTCTACGCATGACAAAGGAATGTCCGAAACTTGGTCCCTGCAGAGAAAGCTCCCTCGGCACTGGCAATAGTGAGAGAGCAAGCCTCAGCCTTCTCCATTAACTCATTAATGGCAGAAGGTGTCAAAACGTCTAACTCGCGAATAGTCTCACTTAAAGCACCCTCCAAATGCTGGAATAGATAAACGGCGAATTGCTTCAAGCTGACCTGTCTCTTCCTCTTCGCCTGAGTTGTCACTTTAATTAGAGATGTATAATAGTGACACGTAAGATCCCAAAGTGTGTCGTACATATAAGACGAATCCTTCTTCATCCGTTCCAATTGCAAATTCGAGGGAAAGTACTCCTGGTACGGACAATCCCCCATCGGAAGGCCAGAAACTTTATGCATCTCATGCAAAGCTAACCCTAGCTCTTCACCGCAAGTCAGAAAGGTGTTACTGTCAGGGACAAATGTTTCTAATAACACTAGAAAGTGACGACAGCTGACCGGGAATCCATACATGGTGGCTCGTATAGGCGCATACAACTCACTGCTTCTCAGTTCACTCTCCCAACGTCCCACGACATAACCAGTCATACGTGTCCACCATCCCTTGGGTTGTGAGTAAACCCAACCAAAACATCTGAAATCTGGTGGAGGTAACTTCTTCCCAAGTTTAGCCAAACGGTTCCTCACGGTGGGAGAAGCTGCTGATACCTCGTCTCGGGGTGCGATATCAAGACCCAGAATCCCTGGTCGAAGACCGTGAATATAATTATGCCAATCAGAGCCTGGAGTCTTATGGTGGGAGATATACCCACAATGAACTCGGTCGCCGTCATCTGTGAGATTCCAGGACATCCGTTGCTGTACAGCCTACCCCTCCAAATGAGTAAAGGAATACTGACGGGGAATGAAAGGAATATAAAGAAGAGTTCCTTTATCATTATTCAACCAATGCTCATCAGCAAAAGTCAACCTAGCCGGATCCTCAATGGAATCTCCAAACAGATAACCAGGCCTCTCTAAAGCCTGAGTAGAAATGGAGTCTGCGGTAAAAGGGGCATCAGTGATCAACTGGCGTAAGGAACGACGTCCCCCATCTCGTATCAAATGACAGGATTCATTGGAACGGCTTTTATCAAACTGAGGAAGCGGATCAATAGCCTGGCAATCAGCAATAGAAGAGAAAACCTCCCCACTGCAACCACTAGTAGCGTGAGGGGGAAGACTGTCCGCAGGGAATTCAACTACAACAAAACAAATGGTAAAGTCAGAAAAATTGTCCATGAATTATACAATGATTAAATTCATCTCACAAGAAGGCAAGATAGGATCATATCGGGCAATTGGCGAGACGATTTCGAGTGTCCTACACTGGAAGAGCGGTATGCATCGTCACGTAAGCAACGTGGTAACGCACCCCGACCTACACAGTGTAAGACAACACGAAATCACCCCAACATGCCAGAAGACTTGAATTGACTAAGCAAAACAAGTCTGAAACCTCGACCCCCGTGAAGGAGGATGTCGGTTTTTCCCGAATGACCCGCGAAAGGACCAAACGAGGATACAACAGAACCACGAATTTCCTGAAACCTCGACCCCCGTGAAGGAGGATGTCGGTTCTTCCCGAATAACCCGCGAAGAGGCCAAACGAGGATACAACAGAACCACGAATTTCCTGAAACCTCGATCCCCGCGAAGGAGGATGTCAGTTCTTCCCGAATGACCCGCGAAGGGATCAATCGGGGATATAGAAAGCACACAGCACACATGCTCACCCTCAAAAGAGAAAGTCGCGGAGGAGGATGCCGCGGGAGCCTCCCTCTCGCTATGCTGTGAAAAGGAGCGGCTCCTATGAAATCGCGATCGGCGCGGAGACATGGAGAACCTGCAATGAAAATTAACGGGTCAGGTACAATCATAAATCTAACGCCCGAGATTTAAAAGAAAAATTAAGAACTTTAACTAAAATCCTATAAAATAAATAGGATTTTATAGTTGAAGTCTAATTAAACCTATGAGTTTTGTGCATGCAAAACAATGAGCTCATATTGTGGTGTAAACCCTCATGATAAATTTTTAGTGAAATACCCAAAATACCCCTCGTGTTTAAGGCTAAATTCTAGTCAAGGACGCGCTCAAATTGGATCATGATCATCGTGTTTGTTCACCTAACACCCCTAATATCTCACAATTTTGGCTAACTTTACAAATAAACCATTTTGTAAAATTTGGCCAATTTTGCAAATAGACCCCTCCACAAATTTCGGTCTAGTTTCCGCGTACCCTTCTCAAAATTTTGGTCATGGATTTGTGGTCTAAACTTTGGAAATTTCAGCCCTAAAATTTCAGCCCTTTCTGCAAATAAACCCCTCTACAATATATGGTTGTTTTTGCAATTAAACCCCTCAACAATGTTGATTCTTTTGCATGAAAACACCCCTCAAAGTTTGGCCAAATAGGTGTGAAATTTTAGTCCCAAATTTTGGTCCACTTTTGCACAAAAGTCCTCAAATTTTAGTCCACTTTTGCACAAAAGCCCCTCAAATTTCGGCCATAGTGTTGTTTTTGCATAAAACCCCCAAATCTTGGTCCATGCACACAATCCATCATCAAGATCCTATCTTTTTCACAAAATCTAACTCATGAGAACAAAAAGCTATGATCTTGTCATATAAATTCATGTCATACTCCCATTACAAGCATAAAGTTGCAATCTTTCTTAAAAAAGAAGAGAGTTTTGAAGGAGAACTTACCCAAATCAAGAAGCCTCCTTTGAGCTTGAAGATGAAGAAAAAACCCTAGCTTGAGAGGAGGGATTTTCGGCCAAATGAGGAGGATATAAAATCCGAATTTTTATTTGGGGTTGAGGGTTTTAAAGAGGAGAGTTTTAATGGGTTTGGAGTTCTTAAAGGATAAGAACAATGGTGTTTGGATAAGAGGAGGAAGAAGATAGAATTTAGGGGGGAAAAGGATTCTTTTGAAAATTTTAAAAGAGGGGGAGAGTGCACAACACAAAAGACAAACAAAGAAGAGGCAAGTGTCTCGGCCTTTGTACCGAGACACCCTAGGGTGTCTCGACCTTGGCCCGAGACACCCAAGAGTGTCTCGGCCAAAGCTGAGACACCCACGGGTGTCTCAACCCAGTTCGAACCCCTGAATCCTCTTTTCAAGCCCGAATTTCGCCCGTCTTTGCCGGTTATTGGATATTTTGACAGAATCAACACTAATCAACACCGGACGATTTAAAACCCTAGGGTCAATGCCGGTCAACACGTAATCCTAGGTCAACGCCAGTCAACGCGTTATGATCAAAAGTCAACGTCGGGCGATTCAAAACCCTAGGGTTAATGCCGATCAACGCGTAACCCTAGGTCAACGCCAGTCAACGCGTTGTAACAAAAAGTCAACGTCGGGTGATCAAAACCCTAAGGTTAACGCCGGTCAACGCGTAACCCTAGGTCAACGCCAGTCAACGCGTTGCGATCAAAAGTCAACGTATGGCGATTCAAAACCCTAAGGTCAACGCCGGTCAACACGTAACCCTAGGTCAACGCCAGTCAACGCGATGTAACAAAAAGTCAATGTATGGTGATTCGAAACCCTAAGGTCAATGCCGGTCAACGTGTAACCCTAGGTCAATGCCAGTCAACATGTTACAACAAAAAGTCAACGTTGGGCGATCAAAACCCTAAGGTCAATGCTGTAGGCATAAAAAATTACCTATAAGTTCTCGCACATAGCTCGAGATGAAAAAAAGACGATGAATGTTACTATCCGAGTTAAGGAGGATTATTTGAGTCAAAGAAGATCATCTGATATTGTAAAGAAGCTAAAAAGCATATGAAATAAGTCAGTGAAGCGTACGAGTCTGTGAAACATGCTAAACGATAAAGGAATAACTCAACCAGGAGTTGTGCTTCACCTACAAAAGGGTAAAGTACCATGTGTGTCTCATCTACTCCATGAGTATCTTACCTATGGTAGGTTGTAGAGATTTTCGTAAGCTTTCCAATGCATCTTGGATCACCTCATTTCGAGATCGGACGAGGGAGTTAGAGCCAAGATACCCAAGATAACATAAACTGTCTCGGAAGTGCGAGATAGTCATGACTGTCTCGGACTGCGAGACAGTCATGACTGTCTCGCACCAAATCTAAAGAAGGTCAAAAGACAAAAGTTGTAGATCTCTTCATCAGCTTTCCAACGCATCTTGGATCATCTCATTCTGATATCAGACAAGGGAGTTAGAATCAAAATACCCGAGACAACACAAACTGTCTCGGAAGTGCGAGACACACAACCCTGTCTCGGCCATAGAGTTGGTTACAACACGTTTGTTGACAGTTTTTTGGCTTCATAACTACTTGAGATCAACCATAAACGTGGGGAGATGGTTACAAACTAAAAATATGCCCACGAACCTCATAAAAAGATGGTATTTAAGTAGTGGGACAGCGGTGACAAAAGGGGGCGGAGCATTTGTGGAGCAGATTGAATCAGAGCAGAGCAGAGAGAGCAACAAACTTGAGTTCTTCGTGTGATTCCTTGAGATTCGAGCTTTGACTTGATCTTAAGAAGAGTGATCGTCTTACTTTGATAAGATATTCACTAATTTTTATTCTTGCTTCTAAACGAAGGAAGAATCCTCAAAGCCTTCACGATTCAATCAGAATCCGTGATTCGGTGGTCCACGGGCTAACGCACCCCCGGCACAGGTAAAGATCCCACGCAAGCAGCGATCCAAACAGCGATCCTGCGTTTGTTTCTAAAAAGTTATAATTTTCCTTTTGTTGTGTAAAAGAAGTCTTATAAAAAGGCTATTTCTTTTGAATTCGTTGTAATCGATCGAAGATATAATGAATTCCACAACGAAACCAACTTTTGACAAAAACAAACTGGCGACCACAGTGGGAGCCAACGGTCTCGCTGCCGAGGCCGTTGTGTCATAGCCGATCAAGATACCGATTGAATCCACGGTCGAGTACGAATTTGACCAAGCAAAGTTTGAGGAGTATTTATCATCCTCATCTATAAAATCTTCCTCGCCTTACAAATACAGAAAAATTTCGTCTTGTAAGAAGGTTTACAAATTTTTAACTCCGTCGAATGCTACGGGTGAAAACTCTCGCCTAATTGTTGTTGAGGATTCCACTTGCAACCTCTCTGCTCATAATGACTCTTCTCCAATTAAAGAGTCATTGAATCAAAGCCCGCCGGCACTAACGAAAAGAGCTCGTCAGGGATAATGTCAACGTCGTGCTCGTCAAATGGCTAAGGCCTTGGAACAAACCGACGGGGTTCGTTATCACACGAACCTAGAGTTAAGGAAACATCAAGTGGTCCAGTCGCCCCAATGACAAGCCACTCACATCTCTGCTAAACTTACAATGGGTGAATGGACTCTCGTTCAAAAGACTCGTTCGACCCTCAAAGAACGCATACAAAAACGTCGTGCAAACACCGCTCGTGTTCATGCTCTCTTGCAACAAAAACAGGAAGAGAAGAAAGAAATGGTGTCTAAAAAAAACACCAAAGAACCTTAATGTGTGGGTCCCCAAATCCAAACTCGTAAAAGAATTGGATCGGCAGAACCCATCCTTCAATCGCTACAGCCTACACTACCACGGCAAACCCTTCAACTACAACGATCGCCCCTGTCGTGATCAAGGAGAAGTTCCCAAGAGTTCCCCTTCGGCCTCATTGACGTCCATTCCTGGTCCGTCTACTGCAGCCATATATGTTCCATCATCAGGGAAGCCACGGGTCAGTCCTGACATGTCAAAATCCAAAATCATAATGGCGGATCGCCTCGGTCCTTTACCTGAAGATCGAGGCAAAGCTCCAGTTAAAGAACGCTTGGGTCTGATAAACGAACTCCGAGCAGATTCTCACGCTGGGGGTCGTAAATATCCTCCTATTAGAATAAAACAAGCCCAAAAAGAGAAGATATCAATTCACTCTCGTTTAGGGCCTATAAAAGCTCCACACCCGCAGGGGGTGGGATTTAAACACATAGCTTTGGATCACTCAAAGACAACAACAAGTTATCCTGAGTATGATAGCAAAGTTCAAAAGCAAAAGATAGGTTGCTCAAATTATCATGTTGATGAGCTGTACTATCAAACTAAAGGAGGAAATAAGTCACGAAAAAGGACTGTTCGAGAAACAAGTCCTCATTGTGTATGTGAAAGACTCATCAAGGCGGTATTGTCGGAGTGTAGCTATTCTGAATCAGTTTTGCCAAGAGTCTCCGTATTCCAAAGATTGTCCGTTGAAATGTCCAAACCCAAGCCGAGACGTTTCCACAAGAGAAGATCGGTTGTCCAAGATGATGAATTCCCTGAAGTCACTATCAACATAGTTGATAAAAGAAAGTCTAAGCAGTATTCAGGTGACCCAAATCCTGACTTTTCCCCGAGAGGAAAAGTCAATTCAAGAATTGCCCAACGAATGTTCCGACTCCAGTTAGGAGCCATCAGACGTAGGGACTACAAGAGAATGCATGAAGGAATGTTATCAGAGAATGAGCTCTCGGACACTTGTTCTGCGATCGCTTCGGATGATACAGTATCTAGCACAGGGCAAACCAGAAAAGTACTCACAATCACCTCTAATCAGTTCACTCAAATACTTCAAGAAGCTCTAGCCAAACAACGTGAAGAAATTAGAGTTGAGATGAAGACAGAGATAGAGTTGGCTATCCAACAAATAAGAGAATTGCTAGCTCAACGGTCTCAACCTTCTGAGTCCAGCCGGCGACCTAAATCCAGCCGCCACATTCAGAATGTTATAGATGACAGTGATCCAGAAGTGGATGAAGTCATTATGGCTGATACACCTCCTAATAGTAATAACGCTGGGGGTGGTTTAACGGATCCTCCCAACAACGATATTGGGGGTGGTTCAATAGCACCTCTTACAGGGGGTGGTCCAACTCATTCTCCTCAACGTCCTTCGAATGAAGACATAGACGATGATGGGAAAATGAAAGAGCTTGAAAACAAAGTCAACGCTTTAATGACGGCTCAAGAAGTGAAGAAGACAGGTATTCCATGTCCCTATCCAAGAGAATGTGATTCAATTCCATACCCGATAACGTTCAATCTGATTGACTTCACACCGTTCGACGAAAAGAGTTCGCCTACTCAGCACTTGGTTTATTTCAAGTCTCATTTGGGCATGATCTCTGGAAACGAGGCTTTAATAGTCCGGTTATTTGTTGGCACCCTTCGTGGGTCCGCCTTCGATTGGTACCGATGTCTCAAGCCAGGGAGCATCAATTGCTAAGATGACATGGAAAGTTTATTCCTCAGTAATTTCTTCGATGATGACACCGAAGTGTCAATCGGAACCCTTCTGGATGAGAAGCAAAGAGACGGAGAGTCAATCGATAATTTTTTCAAACGCTTCCGTAACAAGGCAATGAATTGCAGAGATCCTGTCACAGAGGAGTTCATCCTGCAGACATGCCACAACAATCTTTCCATCGATGTCCTGGAAGCCCTGGGGGTCGTGCCTTCGATCACTTGGAAAGAATTAAAACTACGTGGCGAACAAGCTGAACACTTTCTTAAAAAAAGAAAGTTGAGAGAAATCAACCGACGATATCTACGACCGCTGTGAATGCGACTCTCGATCCGAAATTCCAAAAGGATTATTCTTTCAAAGATGATGAAGCTCCAGCCATCTTGAAATACCTCCTTGCCAACGACAAGATCGAGCTACCACCTATTAAAGATCAGGAGGGAGCTAAGAGGATTATGGATCCAAACTACTGTGCATACCACAGAAGGGTTCTTCATCCCACCAAGATTTGCTTTGGACTCAAAAACAAAATCCAAGCCTTAATTGATTCCGACGTCATAACGGTGAAACAAGCCAAATAAAGACGACCTATACTCCATTAGGTACACGAGTATAAACTGTTTCCCCTAACTCCAAAGAGTATACGAGTATAAACTGCTTCTCCATGTAACTCCGAAGAGTATACGAGTATAAACTACTTCTCCATCTAACTCCGAAGAGTATACGAGTATAAACTACTTCTCCATGTAACTCCGAAGAGTATACGAGTATAAACTGCTTCTTCATGTAACTCCGAAGAGTATAAGAGTATAAACTGCTTCTCTCTTTCCTCCGACGGGTATACGAGGTTAAACTACTTCCCTTATTTTCAATAACGGGAAGTTCCTAAAGAATATTACTCTTAATATTCTTAAGGATAACCCAACAATGTGGCCGAATATAATTGAATTTGGATTCGCCAAAGAGCTGAGGGTGGAATACCTCAATTCATTCCAATGGGAAGTTCCTGGAGAATACTACACATGTTATTTTTAAGGATAATCCAAAACCGATTCATTATTCAAGGTGAAAACCAATCATCAGAATAATTCATTATTAATCATGATTAAGAACCTCCCACTGTGTCTATTTAATCATTTCCAAGATGATTAAAACCCTCCTACAGTGACCTTTCGAAGTACTATTTCGTTGAGATAAGATTCAATGACTTCATCGGGTCAATCTTCCCTCACGAAACTTCCTCGGAGTAATTATGGAGTGTTTAATGATTCACGATCCTCCACCACAAAATCTCTCACTGATTAAATTAATTAACGGTGGGTCCACAAAAATTCTTCACGGTTGAATTCATTCAAACTCCCACCGTGTCTAAGCCTTTAACACTCCCACTGTTAAAGTCCTGACGCGATATCCAAAATTTTAATCTATTGATCCATAGAGATTATCAAACCCCTTCGGGTTAAATCCTAGCCACATAACACCGAAAACCCCCATTGAGTGATTTCTACAAGCCAACATTCTCACTGTTATTTGTACCCTACTCCCACTTCTTATTTGGTCAAACCTTTAAACAGTTAGGACCAAAGCTAAAATCCCCTC
>BQKN01061344.1:68693-80620 GCA_022839385.1 Asparagus kiusianus | reverse complement strand
GGCTCGGCCAAGAGCCGAGCCACCCACAGGTGGCCCGGCCCAGTTCTGTGCCCGGGGCACAGTTTCGAGCGCCTATAAATAGGCCTTGTGCTCATTCATTTTCAAAGGGGGGATTTTGGAGGAGGCGAAGCCCTGCTGGATTGAAGACTCAGATCTAAAAAAAAAGATCTCAACTTTGAAGGCTTGAAGGCTTGGACTTCCAGATCCGGTGCTCGGCGATCGTCAACGTCAAATAAGGTAGGAGTTCAAGAGAATCAGATCTGAGATCTACACGATCACACTCCGGATCTAAGCTTGGTTCTTAGATCCCGAGCATCGAGCGGTTGTTTCCTTGGTAAAACAATCCCTCCCGGCTATTATTCCCTTGGTGGAATAGTACCCGTCATATCGTGTAGATCCGACCGGATCGAGATCACGCGGTGGTCCACGGATTAACCCCGGCGCAGGCAAAGAACCCACAAAGCGAGTGACCGCATAACAGGAGCTCGCGATTCGTTCGGCAAACAAGGATAAAATTTGTAATCTTTCTTTTTCTTATTTTTTGATTTTCATTGTAACCGGATCTTATAAAAAGACCGGATCTTTGTAACCGATAAACAGTTATTGAGATGGCAATGATATCAATGAAGAAAGACATGAATTTTCCCGCGAACAACAGCGATCCTGCGTTTGTTTCTAAAAAGTTATAATTTTCCTTTTGTTGTGTAAAAGAAGTCTTATAAAAAGGCTATTTCTTTTGAATTCGTTGTAATCGATCGAAGATATAATGAATTCCACAACGAAACCAACTTTGACGAAAACAAACGTCGGTCAACGCGTAACCCTAGGTCAACGCCAGTCAACACGTTACGATCAAAAGTCAACGTACGACGATTTAAACCCTAAGGTCAACACCGGTCGACGCGTAACCCTAGGTCAACGCCAATCAATGCGTTGCAATGAAAGAGTCGATGCGACGGAGAGGGTCAGTTATAAGTCAACGCAATGACACGAGCCAAACTCAACTCATCAGTTTTAGACTCGAGACTCCGACGACGGCCAGACGATAAACGCAGCGCCGGAAGGACTTCAGCTATTTGTCAAAGCATCGAATAGACTGAAAATCGAAGTAGCCAAGAGTTAAAGCTAACTACATGTCCTTTACGCCGACTGAATGGTGGACCAAGCACATCCAAAGTATTCCAGCCTCTTCTATAAAAGAAACGAGGCTGGAACGCTTTGGAGGGGGTATCTGTAGGCATCGAAAATTGCCTATAGGTCTCCACGAATAGCTCGGTGTTAAGAAAAGACGATGAACATCACTATCCAGTTCACAGAAGCTTGACTAACGTCGGTGAACGCTTAAAGTGGATCGACGAACGACGAACTACATGAAGTAACAAAGTTTCAGAATAACGAGGATATGAACTGATCGGGAACCCCGCATCGCTTACAAAAGGCAAAATGCTACTTGTATTCTGGTTTAATCCATAATGATCTAATCATCGGATCTTATAAATCTCCTCGTCGGCTTTCCAACACACTTTGAATCACTCAAATCCGAGTTCGGACGAAGAAATTACGGCGGAAACGGACGAGTATAAAAAAAGCGTCTCAGCATGAGTTGAGACACCCCGAGGTATCTCGGCCCAACCGAGACACCCCAAGGTGTCTCGGCTCAGGCCGAGACACCCTTGGGTGTCTCGGCCTCGCTGAGACACCCAAGGGTGTCTCCAGGCCTAAGAGTCAGCTGTTATGCGGTTTTAACTGCCCAAACTTCCTTGGAGCCTATAAATACAGCCCCGGGAGCCTCATTTTTTCAGATCTGGATTTTTGGAGAATTGGCGAAGCCCTGCCGGATTGAAGATTGATTGAGTTCTTCAACGCAAGAGAGAGAGAGATTCTTCAGATCTGCATCATCCGCGTCCGTTCCTTAGGATTATCCCGTTGCGATAATCTTAAGAACAGCAATTATCTCGCCGTTGCCGAGATAAGTGTTTCTGCTTCTAGATTCCTTCGCGAATCGACGGAGTTCT
Organism: Asparagus kiusianus; assembly: GCA_022839385.1. Classification (NCBI taxonomy): domain Eukaryota; kingdom Viridiplantae; phylum Streptophyta; class Magnoliopsida; order Asparagales; family Asparagaceae; genus Asparagus; species Asparagus kiusianus. The sequence goes on along the minus strand of BQKN01061344.1, from coordinate 78,605 downwards.
GGATCTGATCTGATTGTCAGGTAGTCCACGGATATCGACGTCCCCGTCACCGGCTAAAGACCCACGCAAGCAAGAAACGACGAACGGATCTTGCGTTATTTTCGAGAAAGTTGTAACCTTTTATTTTCTTTTGTTAAAATTTGAATTCGTTGTAAACGATTAGTATTATAATGAATTCAGCAATGAAGGCAACTTTTACCGAAAACATATCTGTACCCAGATAAGTGGATCCTAACGTGGTAAATTAAGAAGCTAAACTTGTATTTGGCAAAAAAAGTGTAGTAGAATTGACTAGTTTTTTAGTTTAATTTTCTTCCTTAGTTGAATTTGATCATCTTCCTCATTCCTCACATGATTGTGGACAACTAGGTTAAAGATGCTAATTTGCTAAAGACTCCATATTACTTACCAAACAAATTTGCCACATTGATGTGACTTATATCTGTCAAACTATGATAAAGGTAATCATTTTAATATAAAAAATGCTAAGTATACTAAAAATTTTTTTACTACTTTGACATTACTATTCATAAAAAAGTTGGGGTATCATTTAAAAATTGTAATGATGATTCATCATCATCTCACTATCGTGTGAGTGATAATGACAAAGTAGTAGAGAAAATGTAGTACATTTATCACTATTCATATTTTGTTTTATTTGTAACTAAATGAAATATGGTTAAGATAATTTTAGTTTTTTATTCCTAAGCAAAAAATCCTAACCTTGTGGTCTCATTTTTTTTCATGTAATTTGTCTAAGTAATATCCCAGAAAATCGTATTTAGCATAAATTTTCAAATAGGTTGTTTCGATTTGTCTTAATTGCTCTAAACTGGACTAAGCTTCTTCTTCTCAGATGATCGTTCTTATCTAAAACCTTTTGAAAGACCTACATTATTTTTGTTTGTTTGTTTCCCCCCTTCTTTTTTCCTTCTTAGATTATCGTTGTTATCTAAAACCTTTTCAACAGACCTACATTACTTTGTTTGTTTGTTTTTGCCCCTTCTTTTTCTTGTCACTACATGTGAAACTTTTGCAGCTAATGTACTCATATCAAACTAAATTTGTAAATAAATTATTCTCTCTTTTTGGAAAATTATGTTCTTTTTAAATAAGTCATTAACACAAAATTGCATGGCTCCATTTTCTTTATTAGAAAAGAGAAAATTTGTTCCAGACAATATGATTAATAGGATGTAAATTTCAGTGCAATTCTCTAATCATACAAAGTACTAAGCACACTGCAAATGCGTGCATCAAATGTGGATCAAGTAATATTAATATTTGTAGCCCAAGTACTCTAATCTACCAAGCATTTCGTATAATGTTTCACAACTGCCAATTACGATCTATTATTAAGCTCAATAGAGACAACCTCATCATATTCAGTTGACCAACAAGCAGTACTTTTTGGACTATGACATATATGAGATAAACTTCAAAAATGCAGTCATGAACAGAAGGGAACATCAACGTTGAGTCTGCCATACCCATCTGAAAGGCATGCAGGTTCATTGAAGGTGTTCAAATCTATTCCCATCTAGATGTCAAGTTCATTTTAATTGCCATAAAAAAATAATGTAGCTTTTTCTCAAAAAAAGAAAAAAAGGGTCAAGTTTATTGAAGATTAAGCATTCATTTTACCATTCCCTGATCTTCAAATGCCATTATAATATACCAGGTTGAAGATCAACAAGAATATTGTCAAGAGTTATATACTATATTTTGGGGTTGTTTGGTATTTTAGGGTTGTATACGTTATTGAGATGCAAGCCTAGAGGGGTGAACATGATTGTCACAGTTTTTCATTAAAAACACAAAATATGTTGAGAAGTAAATACAATAAAGGCGAAAAACAATCAACCAAGGACAAACAAGATTTTGAAGTGGTTCAGATAACAATCCTACATCTGCTCTTCATTTTCATAAAGGGGCTTATGTTGGGATTGAACACACGACAACCCGTGCCCTTCCGTATCATGTGTCGAAAGTAGGCAATCAAGAAATCACAGCAAATAAATAAAAACTTGCAGGAAAGAACGAACAAAAGAAGAAAACACCAGATTTAATGAGGTTCGGCAAACGTGCCTACGTCCTCAGGAGCCACACCAGAAATTCTTTGATTAATTGAAGAATATTATAATGCTCACAATAGGTTTCTCTCTCTCTAAGATCTCTGATCCCAAAAGTACCGTCAAAAACCCTGTCAAAACGTCATTATAATAACCCTAAAAAACGTTTAAGGTGTGTATATATATATAACCAGGCCAAAACCGATTCCAAGCCGAACTAGGTAAGTGTCTGATCCGATATCGGTCGACAGATGCATTGGCCTTGGTCGAACGACCATAATCCTGTTTTTTACAAAATTTCTCGTGCACGCTTTCGGTCGACCGGGGCAAGCCCTTTGGTCGACCGTCCCGAAATTCCTGTAGTGTTCTTGGCTTCACATCGATCGACCGATGAGCTTGTGTCGGTCGACCGATGAGAGGATTGTTATGTTGTTTGTGATTTTCGATTCTAGGTTTGGTTCTACACTCCCGAAACCAACAATCTCGCACTTGGAGACCAAACCACCATCAACGAGCTCGCCTGAACTCAAGCCATCTTCGCAAGCATCTTCTCCTACTCAGAAAATTCCTTTCTTCAATCAACATCATCTTTGTGATCCCACCAATCCTCTTAGTGTAGCTTCGCCTTCGTCTTCTATATGTGAAGGCCAACTGAAGTTACGCACAACTTTAGTTTCTCGATGGTCACTGCTTTCGTCAACATATCTGTAGGATTTTGGCTCCCTAAAATCTTTTCTAACTGTAACTTCTCATCTTCTATCAGCGAGCATATGAAGTGGTAACGCACGTCGATGTGCTTCGTTCTGGCATGATATACTAGATTCTTGGAAAGGTGTATAACACTTTGACTATCACAATAAAGAATGCTATTCCCCTACTTCATACCTATCTCTTCCATGCACCCGGTCAACCAAATCATCTTCTTGTTGGCTTCAGTCATTGCGACATACTCTGCCTCAGTCGTGGACAATATTACTATCTTCTACAAACGTGAGACCTAGCTCACTATTGTTGACGCTAAGGTATAAACATACCCCATGGTACTTCGCCTCGTATTATGATCACCGGTGAAATCTGCATCCACGTATCCCCGCAGTACCAACTCCTTTTTCCCAAAACACAATGACATATCCTTAGTCCCCTCAAGTAACATAATCTCTACTTCACGGCCACCCAATGCTGCTTCTTTGGATTGCTTACAAACCTGCTTACAACTCCCACTAAATGATCAATATCTAGCCTTGTGCAAACCATCGCGTATATAAGGCTACCAATGACTGATGAATATGACGCTCTGCTTATGTGCTCCTTCTCTGCATCTGTCTTGGGTGACTGCTCCTCAAATAACTTGAATTGACTTCCAAGGGGCGTGTCGATGGGCTTAGTGTAGGCTGTCTAAAAATCACAATAGATAGCTGATTTCTCATCAAACACCGATGATGGAAGTTATCTGACGACTTCCAGAAGGCTACAATTTGAAGACTTTCACGTAGATCGCTGAAAGTTATAATCTGACGATCTTCACGATAACTGATGAAAGCTCTAATCAACAGTCTTCACATCAGGAGTTACAATCTGATGACTCTCACATATCAAAGAGCTAAAGCAAAGATTATAAAATGACGATCTTTGCAACGTTTTGACAGAAAGAGACTACAAATCAATGGTCTCTTTAAATCAAGACGCGAAAGTCCTCCCCACGTACCAGCATCAAGACACAACTCAAGCTCGGCCACTAACACAGCGTAAACGCAGCTCAAACCTGGCCACAAATGCAGCTCACATTCAGCTCCAAATGCTACAAACGCAGCTTAGATCCAGCTGCCAACGCAGCTCATGTTCGGCCGCAAACGCAATATCTGACTGCTGCCAACACAGCTTCTAACAGCTACCAACGCAAGTTCCATCTATTGCCCAACGCAGCTCGCAAACACCGTGTTCAAACGCAGATTTCATTCCAGAATGCAGGATTTGCGTTTGACTCGTTCAAACACAAGCTGAACGGTTTCAAAACCGTTTCCCATGATTTGAGGGGATCACAACTCCACTCAGGAGTGATTTAAGGGGCGGTTACATCCCATTAGCCCCACTTAGGAGCGAATTAAGGGGGCGGTTACACCCCTTAATCCCCTATAAATAACTAAGAAATCAGCTTAGTTCGGGGCTGGCTTTTAGATCCTTCTCCTTAGCAGCAAAGAATAGATCCTTGGTTTGTCTAACAAATTACGGTTAAGATCAATCAACTCATCAAGAGTTCTAAAACTTGCCACTCAAGTTCTCCACAATGTTAAATCGTGAGGAGAAGACCACGTTCCAGTGAATCAAGACGTCCGGATTATCAACGGAGAGTAAACTCGACGCGAGCATTCGAATGAGGCACTCCATCGTTACCAAGAAGAACCCAGAATTAAACAAATAGGAGAATCAAATTCATTCTCCTCTCTTTTGTAATCAGAAAATCCAATTGTAACTGAGATTAAAGGAATACAAATCAATTTTCCTTTGTTTTTTTTACTACAAATTTTTTCACAAACAAAAGATGGTGACTCTGCTGGGGACGAGCTTCTCTGACGAAGAAGTAGTGACGCAATCCGACGTTCATCTCATTGGAACAACCGTTGAAACTCTGATCATAGAGTTTGATCAAGCCAAGTATGAGGAAGCCCTTTCCTATGGATCCCTTAGCCCCAAGGCTATGAGCAAGATCCGTAAAATCTCCAAGGAGACTAAAGCTCTAACTGTTGCTCCTATGCCGAAGGAAGACCTCTCCTTTGGGCCAGATTGCTTAGACAGCCCCTCCTCCGATGGAGTGGGCTCAACTTCAGTCAATCCCGCGCTAAGACGATGGGTATCGGGTCGCAAGAGGCCTATTGAGGCGACAAACTTAATCAACACAGATGGTGACGTCGCTATAAAGGCCTTGAAGTAGGCTAAGAAGAATGATGCTCGACAGAAGAGGAGATCCTTACGACGAGCACATCTCCGAGAATGTCGATCCTCAAGTCAACATGAGCTTCGTGTTTGTGAGCCTAAACGGGACCCTGTGCTCTGCGTTTCTGCTTCAGAATGCAAGCCTCGCGTCTATGAGCCCAAACATAGGCTCTGTGTGAACAAGACTGAACGCAGATCTAAGGACTGTGTTTCACCAGCAAAACCTGGAGCTCAGGCATGCGTTCGGGTAACGAAATTTAATACAGAACCTGGTGTACACTGTGGAGCTTCGGGACGCTGTCCCGAACCCCGTCGGGGGGTATTCCACCCCCCCGGACCCCCCGACTAGGGGCGCGCCACCCCCTGGACCCCCGGCTCGCTGACCGATCAGCGAGACCCCTGAATACTCTGCGTAGCGCAATTAGATCAAGGGGCAGATATAAGAAGTCCATAGAGTCAAGGCACCTCAACCAGATCTATATTCATCATGAGCCAGCCCGTCCAATCATAGACTGGGGGTTCCAATTCAAATCTCGCGATCAGCGAGCAACTCTTCTCGAGTCTTTGCAACAGATTTGAGAGTGTTCATATCGAGAGAAAGACTGATGCAACAAGTCATTCATTCATTCCAATGTGAACGACTAATTCGTACAGTCCTCTCGAAATGTCAATGCTGCTCATATGCGGCCAAACTGTTAGTGTTCGACCAATTAACGAACGTTGCCTTGCCCAACCAACGACGACGTTCACACAAGAAGAAGACTTCAGATGATGAATACCTTGAAGTTACTTGCAACATGATCGGCAGAGGGAGATCATCAGTTCCTAGTCCTGATGAGTCAGAGAACGATCAGTCTTCTGGCTTAAAAGACTTCCTGAATAGGTCCGATGGAGTTTATCAACATACTCGGACTCGAACGGGAGCCATTCCCCCTGTCAACTATCGAAAGTTAGCCAGAGGAACCAATTCCGATGATGAACACTCAGCCATTACAGAGTCCCAATCATCAAGCTCTTTTGTTGAACATAAGAGTTTCGCTTATATAACAGGAAACCATGAAGATCTCGTGAAGAGACTTGATGAGCAGGAGGCCATGCTCAAATCTCAGCAGGAGGCCATCAATGAACTCATGGCCCTATTGACTCAAATCATTGCAGACAAGGCCAAATCTCAGAAGACAGATTCGCTATCTAGGCAAGAATCTTCCCGGAGAGAAAAAGTGTCTTCATCCCGACTTCACACAAGCGAAGGGGAGGGAAAAGTGGTTGATAATGCTGCTTCTGATCAAGAAGCCCACAACCTGGAATCTTCCTCTGATGAAGGAAGAGAAGATGAGAATGAGCAAAATCCTCAGTCGGCTAAAATCGAGGAATTAGAAGCCCGCCTAAATTTCATTGCTAACAGAAGCGAGCTCCAAGATGAGGAAGTTACCAGGCCTTATCCTGCTGAATGGGATGCATCCCCTTATCCTCCAAAGTTCGAAGTCCCGACGCTACAAACTTTTGACGGCACGGGATCACCGAACCAACATATCTATCATTTCAAGTCACAGATTAGAAATGTGATATCAAATGACGCCATACTGGTTCGATTATTCATTGGCACACTTAATGGAGTTTCCTTTGAATGGTTCCGGAAACTGCCTGCCGGATGTATCCAAAAGTGGGCGGATCTAGAGAGACTCTTCCTATCAAGATTCTTTCAAGAGGATACAGAAGTCTCCATCCATACCCTTCTCTCCACTAAGCAGAAGAAGAGGGAGTCCGTCAAAGCCTTCGTCAAAAGGTTTCGGAACATGGCTCTGCGATGTCCGACATGTATGACACAATCTACCTTAGTGGAGACCTGTCAACACAACTTGTAGACCGACCTTCTAGCACAAATGAGGGTTACAGAATGTCGTTCCTGGAGACAACTAATCTCTCAAGGTGAACATGCTCAAAAGATTATTACCAGGATCAAAGCTGAAGAACAAAGTAGGCAGGATCTACCTGAGCAATCGGACCAAGATCAATCTTCTCAGTTAGAAGGGGAAGATACTACGGCCACTGAAACCAAACCTCTTCAGTAGGATGGTAGGTCCAACAACTATCACGTTAACAATTACCTCTGATAATCAAACTCGTTAGATAGTGGCCCACAAGGCAATGTGCCACGTCTACCCTTTTCTCCCCTGTACTTGTTCAAGACTGGGGGTTGTTTTATTCGTAGTTCATTTGATTATGAGTAATAAATTTTCTGAGTTGTTATGGTCAATAGAATACCTCTGTCAACCATAAAATCAACCAAAACTATCACGTTAATGATCACCTCTGATAGTCCATTTCCTTCCAAATTCTCCTGCTAGCCCTCTTCAATAGGATGGCGGGTCCACAAAAAACTATCACGTTAATAGTTAACTCCGATAGTCCATCAACTTGCCAATCTTCTTAAATAGGATGGCAGGTCCACAAAAACTATCACGTTAACAATTACCTCTGGTAGTCCATCAACTTGCTAATCTTCTTAAATATGATGGCAGGTCTACAAAACTATCACAGCTACCTATGATAGTCAAACTCATCAGATAATGGCTTATCAGGTGATGTGTCTCTATTCTGACTTCATGGATAGTAGCCCACAAGGCAATATGCCTTGTCTACCTCTTTTCTTTACCCTGCTAAGTCTTAATCAAGATTGGGGGTTAGTTACTTGGAATCCATTGGATTAAGAGTAACGAATATTTCACATCGTCGAGTTAATATTATACTTCTGACGATCATCACCCATACAGAGTATGAATGCGACTCACATCACTCCCAATGTGTCACGTTAACAACACACCTCTGACAATCAACTTATCAATCATTGTCAATAGGATGATAGGTCCTCGAAATTTCTCAAATCACAATTCTCCCTAGCGAGACGCTAATTCCCAAAATCTTGTGCAAGTCACAAGTACACATTCTCTTGTTACGTTAACATCATACCTCTGACAAATCCACTTATCAATCATTATCAATAGGATGATAAGTCCACAAAGTTGCTCCGATCGCAACATTCTCTTATCATGTTAACATCGTATCTCTGACAAATCAACTTATCAATCCTCGTCAATAGGATGATAAGTCTACAAAGTTGCTCCGATCGCAATATTCTCTTGTCATGTTAACATTATACCTCTGACAAATCAACTTATCAATTCTCGTCAATAGGATGATAAGTCTACAAAGTTGCTCTGATCGTAATATTCTCTTGTCACGTTAACATCATACCTCTGACAATCCACTTATCAATCCTCTTCAATAGGATGATAAGTCCCTAAAGTTGCTCCGATCGTAACAAATTCCTGTCACGTTAATATCTAAAACCTCTGACAAATTCACTTATCAATCCTCTTCAATAGGATGATAAGTCCTCAAAGTTGCTCAAACTGTAACAAATTCCTGTCACGTTAATACCAAACCTCTGACAACCAAATCAACTTATCGACTCTCTTCAATAGAGCGATAGGTTCTCAAAATTGCCCTGATCGCAATATTCTTCCTGTCACGTTAACATCAAACATCTGACGACCAAAACCAACTTATCGACTCTCCTCAATAGAGCGATAGGTCTACTTACCCGTCAAGTTAACATCTCTGTAGGCGTATAAAACTGCCTATAGGTCCCTTAACACAGCTCGACGATGTTAAACCAACCATCGGGCGACGTATGCAAACATGATCGTTAGTCCACAACACCGAAGCCAAATGATACGCGACGAAGCGGATTAACGAGGCTACGAGGCTAACGAACCGCACGCAAACAACGGAATAAATCCACTCGCATGCGGAATCAAGCTAACGGTTTAGTGAATCAACGAGTCATCCAACCAAGAGCGGACTCGGACGAATCGAGATCGAATCAAGATCAGTTTCGGACTCGAACTCAAAAGTGGATTTACTGCCAAATCAGGATCCGGATTTACTGCCAAATCAGGTCAACAAATCAAGTCCGGATAAATCAACCACAAAACCAAAAAACGGATGCAACGGCGAAAAAACCAACATCAAGAGAGACCCGGCCAAAACCGAGTCACCCAAAGGTGGCTCGGTGGCCGAGCCACCCAAGGGTGGCTCGGTGGCCGAGCCACGCTCAGATCTGGGCCCAGATCTGGGCCCAGATCCGCTTTCAAATCCTATAAATAGAGGAGAGGGGGTTCATTTTCAGGGGTTGGAAATTTTGGAGAGGCGAAGCTCTGCTGGATTCAAGGCTCAGATCTAAAAAAGATTGAAGCTTTGGGACTTTGAGGACTTGCTCATCCAGATCCGGTGCTCGGCGATCGTCAACGCCAAATAAGGCAAGAGTTCGAGAGGAACCGGATCTCAGATCGGATCTCAGATCTACGCAGGCATACTCCGGATCAAAGCTTGGTCTTTGATCCCGAGAATCGGGCGATTATTTCCTTGGTGAACTAATCCCCCCTGGCTATTATTTTTTTGGTGAAATAATACCCGTCGTACTGCGTAGATCCGACCGGATCTAGATCTCGCAGTGGTCCACGGATAAACCCCGGCGCAGGCGGAGAACCCACGCAAGCGAACGACCGTAAAATAGGAGCTCGTGATTTGTTCGACAAACAAGGAGAAAAAGTTATAATTTTTTCTTTTCTTTTATTTGATTTTCATTGTAACCGGATCTTATAAAAAGACCGGATCTTTATAACCGATAAACAGTTATTTGAGATAATAATGGGATCAGTGAAGAAAGCAACGATTTTCCCCGAGAACAATCTGGCGACCACAGTGGGAGCCGACGATCTCACTGCCGAGATCGAAGCGTCGCAGCCGCGGATCTCAATCCCGGTCGTGGAGGAGGTCGAGTATGAATTCGGCCAGCAGAAGTACGAGGAGTACCTGTCGTCCTCGTCCGGATCTACCTCCCCCC
>BQKN01061344.1:58430-68683 GCA_022839385.1 Asparagus kiusianus | reverse complement strand
GAAGCTTTGGGACTTTGAGGACTTGCTCATCCAGATCCGGTGCTCGGTGATCGTCAACGCCAAATAAGGTAAGAGTTCGAGAGGAACCGGATCTTAGATCGGATCTCAGATCTACACTGGCATACTCCGGATCAAAGCTTGGTCTTTGATCCCGAGAATCGGGCGATTATTTCCTTGGTGAACTAATCCCCCCCGGCTATTATTTCCTTGGTGAAATAATACCCGTCGTACTGCGTAGATCCGACCGGATCTAGATCTCGCGGTGGTCCACGGATAAACCCCGGCGCAGGCGAAGAACCCACGCAAGCGAGCGACCGTAAAACAGGAGCTCGTGATTTGTTCGACAAACAAGGAGAAAAAGTTATAATTTTTTCCTTTCTTTTATTTGATTTTCATTGTAACCGGATCTTATAAAAAGACCGGATCTTTATAACCGATAAACAGTTATTTGAGATAACAATGGGATCAGTGAAGAAAGCAACGATTTTCCCCGAGAACAATCACACCTCTGACGACCAAAACCAACTTATCGACTCACCTCAATAGAGCGATAGGTCTACTTACCCGTCAAGTTAACATCATACATCTGACGACCAAATCAACTTATCGACTCTCTTCAATAGAGCGATAGGTCCATAAAATACTGTTAGGTTAACATCACACCTCTAATAGTCAAACCCCTCTAATGAACTTGTTAATCCTTTTTCAATAAGAATAGCAAGTTTCCATTATAAAATCCCCAGCGGATTAAAGATTTTCTGGAATTATCCTAGTGATAATGAAGAAAATTTCTGAATTTTGCTCTAAGTGAAAATTCATGCCAAGTTAATACTACACCTCTGACGCTTTCAACCTTCTTTCAGTGTTTCAAGTAACACAGGAAGAAACAGCAACAAAGCCTACGTATTCAACATCATAGCACCAAAATCCATACCTTTTATGCACGAGGGACTTTATCTTGATCCCTAATTAGAGATAAGTCTGCATCTAACACATGCTGTCGGGTAGCCTATTCCCGTAATAATGGCAAAGCCTATGTATTCAATATCATAGCAGGCCGTTATTAATAACGCCAAAATACATGCCTTACACGCATGGGGTATTTTATCTCGATCCCTAATTAGAGATAAGCCTACGCCTAACACGCGTTGCCGGTTAGTCTTTTCCTGTAAAAATGACAAAGTCTATGTATTTAAAATCATAGCATCAAGTCTAAGAGAGTTTATTCTCTTAGCACAACGTTACATATGAAATGGATTCAAATTATTTACATGCTAACCCGACTCAAACGGTAGTCGGTAAAGGCTTATCAAATCCGTTGATGGCTGAGAGTTTGCCAAAATCCTATGAATGTTTGCGAGCCCATCAACTGAATGGAGGTCCTGCGTGAAAAATCCCTTCAACCAAGATGCCTTCGAAGCGAGTGCAGAGAACGACGCCTTCACGACAAGGAATCAACAGCTCCAAGATCAGAGTTGAGATCCAAAGTATTCTGAAAATTCGTCCCAGTCAACTGCGAACTTTTAAAAACTTTGGAAGGGGTTCTGTAGGCTGTCTAAAAATCATAATAGATAGCTGATTCCCCATCAAAAACCGATGATAGAAGTTACAGTCTGACGACTTTCAGAAGGCTACAATTTGAAGACTTTCACGTAGATCACTGAAGATTATAATCTGACAACCTTCACAATAACTGATGAAAGCTCTAATCAACAACCTTCACATCAAGAGTTACAATCTGACGACTCTCACATATCAAAGAGCTAAAGCAAAGATTATAAAGTGAGGATCTTTGCAACGTTCTGACAGAAAGAGACTACAAATCAACGGTTTCTTCAAATCAAGACGCGGAAGTCCTGCCCACGTACCAGCATCAAGACGCAACTCAAGCTCAGCCACTAACACAGCGCAAACGCAACTCAAACCTGGCCACAAATGCAACTCACATTCAGCTCCAAACGTTGCAAACGCAGCTCAGATCCAACTGCCAACGCAGCTCATGTTCGGCCGCAAACGTAGCATCTGACTGCTGCCAACATAGCTTCTAACAGCTGCCAACGTAAGTTCCATCTATTGCCCAATGCAGCTCGCAAACACTGTATTCAAACGCAGATTTCATTCCAGAATGTAGGATTTGCGTTTGACTCGTTCAAACACGAGCTGAATGGTTTCAAAACCGTTTTCCATGATCTGAGGGGATCACAACTCCACTCAGGAGTGATTTAAGGGGCAGTTACATTCCATTAGCCCCACTTAGGAGCGAATTAAGGGGACGGTTACATCCATTAATCCCCTATAAATAACTAAGAAATCAGCTTAGTTCAGGGCTGGCTTTTAGATCCTTCTCCTTGGCAGCAAAGAAGAGATCTTTGGCTTGTCTAACAAATTACGGTTAAGATCAATCAACTCATCAAGAGCTCTAAAACTTACCACGCAAGTTCTCCATAACGTCAAATCGTGAGGAGAAGACCATGTTCCAGTGAATCAAGATGTCTGGATCGTCAACGGAGAGCAAACTCGACGCGAGCATTCGAAGGAGGCACTCCATCACTACCAAGAAGAACCCAGAATTAAAGAAAGGGGAGAATTAAATTCATTCTTCTCTCTTTTGTAATCAGGAAATCCAATTGTAACTGAGATTAAAGGAATACAAATTAATTTTTCTTCGTTTCTTTTACTACAAATTTTTCCACAAACACTTAGCATTCTCTATGTTGAATCTTTAAAGTACCTTCTCAATGTATTTAGCGTGATTTAACTTTAACGTCCCTTCAGCTTCATCTCGACTGATTCACATCCTAAGAATTTTCTTTGCTGCACCCAGATCCTTCATAGCAAACTCATTCGCCAATTGTTTCTTTAACTTGTTTATCTTATCTAAACACGGTCCTGTAACTAACATATCATCAATATACAATAATAACATGATATAACTGGACTCGAACCTGTTTAGGTAGCAACAATGACCTAAATTGTATCTTCCATAGCTATTACTCTGCATGAAGTTATTGAACTTCTTGTACCACTGTCTCGGATTCTGTTTCAAATCGTACAAGTTCTTCTTGAGCATACATACCATCGCTTTATTTTTTTCTTCTATAAAGCCAACATGTTGCTTTATGTAGATTTCTTCATCCAAATCATTATGAAGAAAGATAGTCTTCACATCCAACTGCTCAAGGTAGAGATTTTCAGCAGCTATTAAGCTCAACACCACTCTGATGATTGTAAGCTTCACGATGGGGGAAAATATCTCTATATAATTCACTCCTTCCCGCTGTTAGAATCCTTTCACAACTAATCTGGTATTGTACATCTTGCTTCCATCACTCTCCTGTTTGACCCGATATACCCATTTGTTATGTAAGGCTTTCAAAAACCGCACATTCAAATCTACCTGAAACTATTCATCTAACCTAACTCTTCACAATGAGTAAACACCTAGTCCTACCTAGTCTCAATCCTCAATTAACACCGGCTTAAGTTTGAAAATTACCAATCAAACATAGTTAATTATAGAAAATATGAAAGATTTTATAATCATTTTGATAAATAAACCACCCATCGATGAATCTAAGCATAGCAAATGAATAACGGCGTAGATGATGAATTCAAGGGCAACTCTCCTCATTAAAATGATTTGGTGATGTTATGAGCGACGAGAAAGAGTTTGTCTAGGCTTTAGGGGTCAAAACCCTAGAACACTCCATTCTCTATATCTTTCAATGTTATATAGACTTTAATAGGGAAAGACATATCCTAAATGCGGTAGAGTTTGGAGATCAAAAGGTATGATGAACGACTGTGATTAAAATATCAAATTCACAATCAATCGACTTTACCATCGATGGTTGCTTACAACCATCAATAGATCCTTGAGCCTTATCGATGGGTTCTTATAAACAATCAATGTGTCGAAATCTTATCTTTAATATTTATCAATTGGTTCTTATAACCATCGATGGTTCGATGATTGAGATTAATCAACGTTTTAAGCTAATTTCTGCATCGTTTCTCCTCATACACATGTTGCACCTATATTCACTATACTATATCATCTCAAACAAATATTAATACTAAATGAGAATTTTTTATTACTCAAACAATAGCTATTATACGGACTATGTCCTCACATATGTTACAGTACATTTTCAATGCATCAATTTTTTAAGATAAAATCAGCTCCAAATCTGTAAAATTTATACATTTTTATTGCGAATAAATCATTTATTTCATTGCAATTATAGGATCATTTACGTTACGTGAGTTGGACTCCGCTAGTTACAATTTTCTATAGTTTTTCTATTACATTTTCTATATTATGTTGTTAAACAAACAATACTTCAAACACAAAATTGGTTGTAACATTCGCTGCTATTGCTCTATTTCATGTCAATCAAATTATACTTTGTAGTACTAGCTTTCATATTATTACTAGAACGAATGAAACACGAGTAGAAAAATGCGCAATCTAGACGGAAATTTCCGTCTAGGTTGCTTGGAATCCCGTCTAGATTAATCAACCAAGACGAAAATCCGTCTAGGTTAATTTCGTCTAGTTTGAGTCAAACTAGATGGAATTCCATCTAGGTTGACCAAACTAGACGGAATACAACCTAGACGGAATTTGAAAATCCGTCTAGGTAGCTACTGTAGTTATCTAGACGGAATTTCCATCTAGGTTGCTTCAGTAACCGTCTAGGTTGCTAATGTAGCAATCTAGATGAAAATTCCGTCTAGGTTGTGATGCTACAGTTTTTTGTTCAGAATCTACGTTGCACATTATATAATATCACATTATATAATATCACGTGTATATGTACACAATATTACACAACACCAAATCATATTCATATCCAACACAATCTAATTACATTTCAATATCAAATATAATTATATTCAAATAATACATTCACCAAAATACTAGAGAGATACATAAATTGTTTACATAGATAATAAAGAATACAATTGTTTACATAACTTAATGAACTTTGCATAATTTATAGAATCCAATTGCATTTATTCCTCCAAGTTGTTGAAGCATCATTAGGCTGAATGCTACCTGTGCATGGAAAATCCTTCCATCAATCCCTCCAAGCTGTAACACCATAATAGTTCATTGGGTGTAACTTCTATTAACCTTATTATTTGGGGACCATGAGATACATTAGAGTCGTAACTTAATAAGCATAGGATTATCTGCAGTCGATGTAACATATGTGAGATATAGACCACCAATCATCCTTGTACGTAAATGAGAATATGAAGGCAAAAATAGAACTTGCATCATTAAAAGAAATGAGTCATCAGTTTTTTTCCTTCCCTTCTCTCGGGAGGATTTCCTTTATTATGACATTACCGAGAATCAGCATGTTTAAGTGAACATTACTACAAAATAAATATTTAAATCCCCAACATGTTAATAAGAAATCATGCTAAATAATACAAAACCATTGAAAACAAGAAATGAGAGTATGACTCGACATATTCAGTCTATATCAGTAATATCAGATGCTATTTACAATTGCTAGACTCAAAATAAAACATCATAAAAAATAAAGTTACATTCAACAAGAAGTTAAATGGAACATTTTTTGAGTAAATGTACAGAAATTTATATTACCTTTACAACTTCTATATTTTCACTTATTCTATGTTAGCTGCATATATGCTTCTGTCCGGATCTGAAAGATGAAATCGTGAAAGTAGGAGACAGAAGTTATGTGCATATTTGGAGAGTGACATAAACTTTACTCTATAACAATAACAATTCTATTTCATTTACGAGAGTTGACAAACTTTTGGTAACATCCAAGAACAAAAACATTACAATGTACCCGTTCACTCTGAACTTAAAGAAGTTTTTGAATTCGGATACTTGCTTTATAGTCAACTTTTTCCTCAAAGGAATATTATTATCTCAAAACTTATTTGTTCACTAAAATCATAATGTGTTATATATCACTCTATTTTTTAAATTTTTTTATTTCACATATTTTCACATCATACACTTAAATAATTGAAAGCATATAGTTTAGTGTCTATGAATAATACGTGTGTTATGGTCAGTCACCATACTAAGAGAGCTATGGTCCAAATCAACTTAGAGGCTCAAAAGCCCAGTCAAGACCTAGTCCCTCGACCAGACGAGCAGATAAGTCATATTTTGATCAACGGGTCATCATGACCGACTCGAAGTGCGGGATTAGTCGCTCCCTCGCAATTAAGACGACTCCTCGAGCAGACGACTCGACTATACACCCGACCCAAAGCCCACTCAACTATCGGGTCGCCAGATCATAATAATGGCTCACAGATCAACCCGCCTCGACTAAAGAGATAAGAGCCGACCAAGTTCACTTCAGATGTCAATCGGCACAACTGTACCGATTAGTCCCATCAAGATCTTTATTCTGACAACCCTCGTGCACCAGCCGTTTATTCGGCTTACAAGTCATATCCCAGAAGATTGCCATGATGCTTTCCTATGCACGAATGACTTCTCCTCCAATCGCCAGCCACCACCTGGAGAGAGAAGGACGGCCATGCCGCTGACCTATCCTATGCCATACCACTTCTGACAAACCCAGGGTACTGAGGAGATAATTCTCTCCTGTATTTGAATGACTTCTCTTCCAATCGCCAGCCGACATCTGGAAGGAGAAGGATGACTCAGCAGTCTATCTACCCATCATACAACCGCCCTCCTGTGCAAGAGAAAAAGCCGAAAATCTCAGAGGCTATGGACTATATAAAGAAGGTAAGGAGGGTAAGGGTAGGGTGGCTGCTCTCTGCTTCTTCTTCTTACACCTTAGCTTTACTCCCCTTTGGGATCTTCTTTTTACAAAAAGAGCATTTAATAACTCTTAGGGAGGAACTCCCTGCAAGGACCTCAATGGCCCATGGACCTCTCAAAAAATATTCCTCAAGTTCACCAACTGACTTGACCGTCGAAGGTACTACAGGGGAAACTAGCCCCATATTCCTGCGATTCTTGCATGTGCAGGCTATCAATCCACCCCGCACGCTCAGAATCAGGTATAAAGTCGGAGGAGGAGTCGGCCCCAACATTCATCCTCTCCTTCTTCCCCATTGTCGTCAGGATCAAAACCGCATCCGACTGCGGGAAACCCCCATCGACTGTTTCTTCACGAGCATCAACAACGTGAGATGAAAATTTGCGTAAATATCTGTAATTACTTTGGTATTGTTCACTTACATTACATCACTACATGCCCCCAAATTTCCAGTCAAAATTCTATTACCAACCAAAATCACAGGACATGCCCAAAATTTTCAGACAATGTTCTAGTTAACTTCAAATATGTAGCTAGAAAAGGAGTGAAATTTTAGGGTTTCATCATGCACTCCACTCAACAAAACCCTAATTCAACAGTCGAATCCAGTTCAAGAAGCATAAATAAACCAATCAAACAAGAAAAATCCCCCAAAAAATTCAACAAAGGGGAGAGAATTTTAACCTGTGATCGGCGCTCTGAACCGCTGCTTGAATAATTTCCCTCAATCGAGCCAAATTAATCTTAGAACAGCGGGGGAATGGGGACGATGGGCGAGAAGAGAGAGGGTGAGGGTGGGAAAGGGGCGACCGAGAGGAGAGAGGGTGGGGGGCAAGTGACGAGAGGAGAGCTGTTAGGGGGCGTCGGGAGGAGAGAGAGCATCGGGAGAAGGAGAGAGAGACAGCGGGAGGAGGGGCGGGTGACGAGAGGAGAGAGGGTGGGGACGGTGGGCGCGTGACGGGAGGAGGAGGAGAGAGAGAGAGCAGCGGGAGGAGAAGAGAGAGAGACAGCGGGAGGAGGGGTGGTGACGAGAGGAGAGAGGGTGGGGGGTGGCTAGCGCGCGTTGGGAGGAGGAGAGAGAGACAATGGGAGGAGGGGCGGTGAGAAAGGGGTTAGGGATAGGGTTTTCTCGGGAGGGGGCTGGGAACGAGAGCAAATAGTTGGAGGCGACGGGTTGTTGGGGGGGTGGGGTGGGGTGGGGGAGGGATAGGGCCAGGGTTTTGTTCCTTTTTTATTAAAGACAACATAGACGGAAATTCCGTCTATGTTGACAACCTAGACGGAATTTTCATCTAGGTTGATCTTTAATTTTTAAAAAATAAAAAACTTCCGTCTAGTTTGGCATTCTAGACGGAAATTTCCGTCTAGAATGCCTCAAACTAGACGGAAGAATCAGACGGAAATAATTCCGTCTAGATTGCGTCAAACTAGACAGAACTCAATTTCGTCTGGGTTGTTCCGTCTATTTTGGTTATTTTTCTACTACTGAAAAGATGAACACATTTATCTCATTATTAATCCCTTGTGAACAAAGTATAGAATAAGTTTACCTTTTCGCGATATTCAAATTAGTACGCAGACTCATATATTAATGTAACTACTCAACATCGAACGACCATATCAGTGATATCACATGTACTCATTTTCATGGAAATGATTGGATCTTTGATATTCCTATTGCGTTATTTATCTCCATTTCATTATTATCATCATTGCAATTAGGGGTGGAAATGAACCAAATAATTAACAAATAGTTCGATAATTGTTCGAATAACTATTCGGTCATATTCGATTCGGTAGTTCATTTACCGCTAAACAAATATTTTTTAGTATTCGAGTTTACTAACAAATAGAATTTAACCAGATGCATATTCGATTCGTTTGTTTATTAAATATTCTTTTAAAATTTGATCGCAACTAATTATTTGTATTATTGCACATATGATGTTATATTTTTAACCCGCTTACCATTTCTACTTAAGTTTTATACATTGATTTTAAGATTCAAATAATCTTAAATCTATTTTCTAATTAAAATCTTGATTTAAATATATATACATCATATATTATAAAGGAATAATTTTTATTTATGAATTTTAATACTATTTGAAAATCAAATTCTTTAGCAAAATAAATATACTTTGATATTCGATAAGTATTCGTGAATATTCATGAATATTTATCAAATACCAAGTATTCGAGTTCGAATTCGAAAAACTAGATATATGAATATTAGAGTATGCATTCGAATTCGATAATTTTAAACAAATACAAATACGAACACTTTAGTATTCGATTCGATTCGATCGTTTACCACCCCTAATTGCAATATATAAACGGACCAATTTTAAATTTTGCAAGTAGGCTCTCAACAACAAACAGTTGGCAGCTTTGATGTTCCCTTCTTCATACCACCATGAAGGAAAAGTTGCTGGGAATGGTTCTACGTAGTTTTAAAACCTAAATGGCCACATCCTTCACTCTTTTTTTAAGGTAAATATTTGCTAATTACACAACGTGTTCAAAACACATTTTCAAATTCCAGTTGATAAGGAACAGAGTGGTATATATTCCACATTTTAAATAAAAAAGAAATTACATATTGATAATGTCGCATCAAGTGGAGTCCCTAAAAAAGCTCGCTCTCTCTCTCTCTCTCTCTCACACAAACAGCCGTATTAAGTATTCTATCTTAGTTTGTAGGGTTTATTTTTTCTATTTGACCAATATTCTGATGAAATATTAAATAAAATTTTCAAAATACCCTTAAAACAAATGTTCGAGCACTAGATTGTGTTAATGAAGGAATGTCATGTGCTCAGTACACGAGTTCTTTAGCTTGTTTTAAGAATTTTAGTCAAAATTTCATTAGAAAACAAGTCAATGTGGTTAATCAACTAGAATCCCCTTTAAAAGTGGTTTTTATATCTACTCTTTCATACTTATAGGAGGATCCAAAAAATTACTGGTCATGCTACAGTGAATACTATAGTAAATTATTGTAGCATAAATAGTACATCAGATCCGCCCCTCCACACTTGAAATTAATGTTTATGCTACAGTAATTTACTGTAGCATAAACAGTAAACCAGCTCTGAGCCTCTATACTTCATTCTACAGTATTTTTACTGTATTATAAATAGTAAAACAAATTAAATGTATTAAAATGTGGATTCTCCTTCAAGTATATAAGAGTAGATATGATTTCTAAATTAAATTTATTAAAACTTAGATCATTCTTTAAGTATATAGATGTAGATATGACTTTTAATTTTAAGCGTACAATAATTAAATCAAATTTGTTAAAATTTAGAGGAAGACAAGTTTAAAATGCGATGCTTAAAAAAACAGGGCAGGGGACCGTGCTTTGCACGGGATGCACACTAGTAAATGGAACATTGGATGTGGTTTTCATATAATCACACTCTATCTAATTTAAAGGTGATTTATGTGAAG
>BQKN01061344.1:9899-57851 GCA_022839385.1 Asparagus kiusianus | reverse complement strand
GTTCTCTCTTCTGGATCTTACTATGCTAATCTTTTCTACTTCCTATAATAACTTAATGAGATCGCCAACTCTTCTTAAGGGTGGGTTTGCAGCTAACCGAAAACTAATTAAGTCCAGGTCAGTCCTTGTCCAATTCTAGTCCATTTTCATTCCAAACTGGTTCAAAATTAAACTAGTATCTAAAAAAGAACTAGATTTATGGTCACATTAATTTTGGCTCACGAAACTGGTCACATTTTAGCATAGTTTCAAAGAGTAGCAAAACACGTCCTAATGGGTAATACTCATGAGTGTACGGTGTACCATTAATTTAGTTTTCAACATGTGAAGATTCCAACATAATAGAGATTCTTTGTGGACTAGTTTTATCCCTTTAAATGGTTGAGAAATATAATGTTACAATAAGCTTAGAAGCAAATTTGGAACATGAGAGGCAACGTGCATGGCTAGAGAGCAAGGACTTGGGGTATCAAAGAGGCGTACGTAGAGGATTAAATTGTAATCAGATTTTTTTTAATACCAGTCCCCTCAATCCTTAATATTTTGAATAAGTCCCGCCCTAATCATGAAAATTGCTATCAGGTCTCTCGAATCTTAAATTATTTAGAAATTAGTCACTCAAATCATTGAAATTGCTACTAGGTTTTCTAAATATTGATTTATTTAGAAATTAGTCCCTCAAACTGAGAGTGAGACTGGCAACTAGTCATCCAAAATTTGCATAAATTATTATTAGATCCCAAAATTTACATAAATTGTTTCAAATTAATCGCACTTATTCATAGATTGAAGGGACTAATTTCAATATAACTTATGATTTGGGGTACCTAATGACAATTTCCGTGAATTGGGGGACTAATATAAAAAAATCCCAATTGTATTTTATCTAAATGACACTAAACAGATAGTGTACGATACCAAGATCGTTCCTAAGAGTAGATATATACCGTATAAAAAGTGTAGATACTAGAGATACTGTACATCTAAAGATTCTGTCTAGCAAAGTATCTAACGGCTATGTAACTCAATAAGCTCACGTGACCGCACAGTAATGAAAAAGAGCACTGAGAAATTTATCTCGTGGATGACTGTAACGACGACGACGAACACATTCGGACTGGGGGAGGGGGGGCC
This sequence comes from Asparagus kiusianus, assembly GCA_022839385.1. Lineage (NCBI taxonomy): Eukaryota > Viridiplantae > Streptophyta > Magnoliopsida > Asparagales > Asparagaceae > Asparagus > Asparagus kiusianus. Next base: position 56,717 of record BQKN01061344.1, on the reverse strand, counting down.
TGCCAGCTCGACGATAAAGCGCCGATATTTTCCCCTCAGACGTGCTGCGGGGCCCCCCATTAAAATATCAACAGCCAGTCGCATCGTACGAATTTTTTTTCCCGACACCACGCGTCCCCGCGTATAGACACCCCTGCGAGATCCGGGGGGGGGGGGGCCCCCCCCCCCCATCCTCTTTCAACAGACAACAGCGGGTGGTGTGTGTGTACGCATACAAACTTTTATATGCGGGACGAACGCATAAAACTGGGGTCTCTCGTCTCCTCGCTACGCCCTCGTGCTCCACATGTGACGCTAGTCAAGACATCGGTGGCCTGGCCTGCTGTATAAGAAACTTGGGTCATCTTCTTCCCTCGTTTCCTCCCATAATTCTGGGGGCTTTAGTTCCCGAGCTTGATATCAAAAATTCCTCCATCATCTCGTTTCCCAGTCTCTTAACCTCTTGAAAGCGGAAGCAGAACAAGGCTACTAGGGTTTCCCAATCCTTCGAAAGCTCTGATTTTGGGTGAGCTTAGGATCCCAAGCTCTAGGTTTAGGGCTACTAGGGTTTCGTTTCCCAATCTCTTGGCTTCTTGAACCGTCTGGATCTACTGAAGGTAGACTATTTTGGGGGTACCGAGGGAAAGGTTTATGAGAATTCCGATATGAAAGCTCATATCTTTGTTTGAATTTGGCTCGAGAATACTCATTTAAAAATCTTCACCATTTCCCCCCCACCCCGGTCTCTGGAAGTTTTGATTTTGGATAACATTTGGAGCTTTGGAGCTCAAAAGTTAGGTTGGAATTTGTGCTATCGGGTCGGATCTAAACATTATGCGACCCTCACGAAGAGAACCCGATAAGATGATCCCCTGCGACTACTGCTCCGACTCAACCGCAGTGATCTACTGCCGAGCTGACTCAGCACGCCTCTGCCTCTCCTGCGACCGGCACGTGCACTCCGCCAACGGCCTCTCCCTCAAGCACGTGCGCTCCCGCATCTGCGCCAACTGCGGGTCCCAGCCCGCAACCGCTCGCTACGAAACCGACGGCCTTCCTCTTTGCTCAGACTGTGATTTTGATGCTCACGGATGCGGATCCGGGTCGGATAGTGGGTTCGGGGTCCATGCCCGATCCGCTATCGAGAGTTTCACTGGCTGTCCGTCTGCGTTTCAGTTGGCTAGCGCCTGGGGATTTGATCTCGCAGCGAAATCCAAGGTTGGGTTGAGATCGGAATTTGGGTCTGGATCCGGATCCGATTGGTATAATTCTGACTCGTTTTTGGCTGTGGATCCGGTATTTCAGGTATAATTTTGTTACGGCCCAAATTAGTTCTTTTTTTTATACTATTTCCCCCCGCAAAAGTTGTTCGTGAATTCTAGAAATGTGTAATTTATTTATAAAATGGCAGAGTCCTTGTCAACTATACTATTATTGGTAATTCAAATGCTATTTTAAGATTGCAACTTGTTATATTAGGGGGTTATTGGTTGATGTAATTTTGGGGTAAGTGAGATAAATTTTGGTATTTTATTGGTTGGATAATTACCACCATTTTTTTCAAAATTATCCCACTTCTATACAAACTTTTTGTCCCAACCTTCAAAAATTACCTCATTCTTAACTTTGGGACAATCATGAGGAAAGTGGGATAATTTTGAAGCACTAATTTATTAAATATCTAATATATGTTTTATAATATATAATATATCTTAATTATATTATATTATAAAATTCTATTATAACTTAAGATTATTATTTAATATTATCTAATATAATATTATTATATATCATCATTGGATATTGGTTAATAATATTTCATGTATTATAATATTAGTATTATATTATTATAATATTAGTATTATATTATTATAATATTACTTTATATTATTATAATATTACTTTATATTATTTAGTATATATTATTAGTTAGGAGAAAAATATTATTGTAGCATTTTTATGATATAAAATTTTGTATTATAATATAGTGTTTACATATTTAATATAATAATATATTAATTATATTATAATATATTTTATTATATTATAATTTACTATTTCTATTCTACTTTATTATATTAATTAATAGTCTTAAATATATTATCAACGTTGTGGTAGTTATAATATTAAATAATAGTTTATTACTAAAATAAAAATTATAATAAATTACTATATATTAAAGTATGATAATATATATAAAATTAATATAATATATTATATTTTTTAATAATAATTTTTAATTAATAATATTGAACATATTAATAATATATTACGGTTATTATAAATATTATATTTTAATAAGGAGCTATGTCCTCAATTATTGTATTTAAATTATAGTAATTATCATAAAGTAAAATAAAATATTATATTTTTAATAATAATATAATATTTTAAATAATATTATATTGAATTAATAAAAAATATTATAATATTTGATTAAATATTATATTAAATATATTGTTGTATATTATATCAATCATTATATAATATATCATATTATTATATTATATTATATTATATTAATCAATAACATTAAATATAGTTATAATTAATTAGTAATTATAATATAATATATTATAGTATAGTATAAAGTAAAATAATGTATTATATTATAATGACATACCAAATAATATACTAAACCAATTAGGTGAATTAATTTAGACTTAATTGATAGATAAATATTGTATTTTAATAAGGGGTCACATCATCAATTATCCCATATGAAGTATCAAATCAAAGCTTCAAATTGTCACCACTCAAAATATCCCAAAGGGATAAAATTGTTCCATTGGAATAATTATCCCACTTAGCCCCAACATGTCCCAACCAATAACCCCCCTTAGATTTAGAGGAGAGAATATGGAATCTCTAAAGCATCGAATTGGGTGTTCTGTGGCATTTAATATGCATTTTTAGAATGATTTTTTTGACTTTTTCCAAGGGCATTTTAGTGTACAGAAACTTTAAAGCAGTCACTCTGCAAACTGATTTTGTAAAGTTACACACTTTTTTGCAAAAATAACCGTATATCAAATTGATTCTTGGTCCTTCGTGTAAAAGAAAAGCTCAATTTTCCAACTGCAATTGCAGCAACACTGCAGATGCAATGAAGCAAAGAGCTGCAACTGTGTTGTTACAAACTTAATTGTTGTCATAGTTGAAACTTTTGGTTTACACCTCTACGTAACAGTTTCATCTTTCAATTTGAATACCTAAACTAATAGATGCTTTGTTACCAGGACTTATATGTTCCTTGTGCTGAGATCAAACCCCAGAAGACTAATCCACTGCTGGATCAGCTTAATAAACTGTCAAGTCAAGATTCTACAGATCCCATCATAACATCAGATGGAACGAATGAGTCCCTGGCGCCATCAGATTTGAGCCCAAGGACGCCATGTCATAGTACCAATGTCGCAGGAACTCAAGGAGACGACCATGATCATATTCTGCATCAGATGCCATTCACTTCGTTGCTTATGATGGCACCCCCATCGCGTCGTGTAGATATCAAGGGAACAGAACAGGTTGTTGGAGATGAAGAGCTGATGTGGGATTGTGTGCCCAATGCTGCTCAAAATGCTCAGGTTGTGAATCAACCACATTAATCTCAGTTTAACTGAAATTTTATTTTTTGTGTGCCCAATGCTATTCATAATCCTCAGCTTTTGAATCAACCACATTAATCTCATTTCAACTGACTTTCATTTGCTTGATATGTTGCTATTTGGTTGAATTATTGAAGGTATATACATTAGTTTTTAATGTTAACTTAGTAGTTAATTTTGTGATGCATGGATTACCATGTTTATCGACTCTTATACAGTAAATTACTGATTCTTTTGACCTCTGATACACTAGCATGTTGTTGGGAATTTAACGCCGAAATCCCTAATGCAACAGAAACGCAGAATAGAAAAAAAATACACCAAGTTTTAACGAGGTTCAGCAACTGTCTACGTCCTCGGGAGCCACACAGTCAATTTCTTATTAATCAAACAAGAAATTACAATTTAGGAGCAGATCTCAAAAAAAACTAAGATTTCTCAAGCAGAACACTGTAGCTACAGTGTTAATAATTAAAGGGAATAAACCCCTTTCTAATATTTCTTGAGAATAAAATATCCCACTTTAAAATCCCTCTTTAAATCTCTCTCTCTCTCTCTCTCTCTCTCTCTCTTAAATCTCTGTTCTTAATCTCCCCTCAAACACTTCGGTTGAGAGCTGGAGATGTTGAAAAACGCTGCTGCGTTTTTAGGGCTGAACGCTGCTGCGTTTGATTTCGTCCGCCGCCAAAAGAGAGATCGGAGGAAAGGGGGAAAAAGACACAGCACTAAAAACCCTAGGTGATGGGGGGTTTTTATAGGCGGAAACTAGACAGGCTGGCGACAGCCTGTCGCCAGCGGCCCGCTCGGACGCGGAGGTGGGAGGCCAAACGCGAGGGTCAGCATCGTTTGGACGCGAGCGTCGGAGCTGGACGCGAGGGTCGAGCCGCTCAACGCGAGGATCGCGATCGCCAAATTCGAGCTCGCTGCGAGCTCCTCGTCGGAACAGAGGTTTGATCTACACCTCTTTCCAACAATCTCCCACTTGGAGATCAAACCGTCGTCAACAGGCTATCTCATCAAGCTCCTCTCCTGTGTGGCTCCGCCCTCATCATCTATGCATGAAGGCCAACTAAAGTTGCGCACAACTCCAATTTCTGAACAGTCACCGTCTTTGTTAACATGTCTGCTGGATTCTTACTTCCTGGAATCTTTTTCAGTTTTAACACGTCATCTTCCAACAAGGATCTGATGAAGTGGTACCTAAGCGCAATATGCTTCGTTCTAGAATAACATACGGAATTCTTCGCCAAGTGTATCGCACTCTGACTATCACTGTGCAAAACATTCTTCTCCTGTTTGAATCCCAACTCTGTTAACAAACCCTGAAGCCATATCATCTCTTTACTGGCTTCAGTCACTGCAACATACTCAGCTTCTGTAGTGGATAGGGTAACGATCTTCTGTACCTGTGACATCCAACTAACAGCTGTAGTTCCAACAGTGAATACATAGCCGGTGGTGCTTCCTCGGTGATCAACTTCACCTCCAAAGTCTGCATTTACGTACCCTTACACTTCTACCTCTCCCTTACCAAAGTGCAAACACTTCTGTGTGGTGCTTCGTAGATATCTCAGAATCCACTTGATCGCTTTCCAATGAGCTTTTCCTGGATTCGACATAAACCGGCTGACCACTCCCACTGCATGGCCAATATCTGGTCTCGTACAGACCATAGCGTACATCAAGCTTCCGATAGCTGAGGCGTAAGGAACCTGAGCCATACTCTCTTTCTCTTCTTCTGACTGAGGAGACTGATCCTTTGATAGACGAAAATGGCTAGCCAAGGGTGTGCTTACAGGCTTGACGTTGCCCATGTTGAATCTCTGTAAAACACGGTTGATGTACTCCGTCTGAGATAACTGTAAGAGACCTCTCTTCTTATCTCTCGTGATTTGCATTCCAAGGATCTTCTTTGCTGGACCCAAGTCCTTCATGTCAAACTCCTTTGACAGCTGCTGCTTCAAATTCTTGATATCCTTCATATCTGCTCCTGCAACCAACATATCATCAACATACAGCAGTAGGATGATATAGCTGGACTGATATCTTTTAAAGTAGCAACAGTGGTCGGCGTTACACTTTTGGAAGCCTTCCTTGTGCATAAAGCCGTCAAACTTCTTATACCACTGCCTTGGGGTTTGTTTCAGACCATACAAGCTCTTCTTGAGTCTGCACACCAGGTTCTTCTTCTTTTCTTCTGAGAAACCTTCTGGCTGGTGCATGTATATCTCCTCTTCTAAATCTCCGTGAAGAAACACCGTCTTCACGTCTAACTGCTCGAGATGAAGATTTTCAATTGCTACAATACTCATCACTGTCCTGATAGTATTTAGCTTCATCACGGGAGCAAAAATATCGGTGTAGTCAATTCCTTCCTTCTACTAGAAACCTTTGACAACCAGTCGGGCTTTATATCTTCTGGAACCATCCTGCTCCTCTTTCACCCGGTACACCCATTTGTTGTGGAGTGCCTTCTTTCCCATGGGCAACTCAGCTAGTTCCTACGTCTGGTTTGATATGAGAGACTTCATCTCATCTTTCATGGCAAGCTCCTACTTGCTCGCATCTCCACACTGACAAGCCTCATCAAAGCTTTCAGGCTCCCCACCATCTGTCAGCAACAGATAGTTCATATATCTCCTGTTGGGTACAGGAGGACGAGAAGATCTTCTTAATATCGGAGCTGGTGCGTCGGGCTCCTGCGCACCATCTTGTCCAACAGGCTCTTCTGGCTGAGGACCCTCTGCATTGGGTTCTTCCGAGAGGTAACTCGGGACATCATCTGCATTTACAAATATTGACTCGCTCTCTGAGTCATCTGTCTTGTGCATGTCCTTGTACATCACCTTCTCGTTGAATATCACATCTCTGCTTCTGATCACTTTCTTGTTTTCGTTGTCCCAAATGCGGTAGCCGAACTCATCTTCACCATAGCCGATGAAAGTGCATTTCTTTGACTTGGGATCAAGCTTATTCCTGCCTTGATCACTAATATGCACGTAACCTACACAACCGAAAACTTTAAGATGTGAGAGTTTTACCTCATTTTCGCACCATACCTCCTCTGGTATTCTGTGCTCTAATGGAACCGATGGACCTCGGTTGATCAAGTAAGCTGCTGTGTTGACCGCTTCTGCCCAGAACTGCTTCGGTCGGCCTGATTGTACCCGAATGCTTCTGGCTCTCTGTCAATGTTCGGTTCATCCGCTCAGCTACACCATTTTGCTGAGGCGTGCCGAGCACGGTTCTCTCCATTCTGATTCCGTGCTCATAGCAGAACTTCTTGAATCCGGTGTCTTCATACTCACCACCATTGTTGGTCCTGAGCTTCTTTATTCTCAGACCGGTCTCATTCTCGACCATAGCTTTTCATCTCCTGAAAGCTTTAAATTCTTCTGACTTATGCTTCAGAAAGTAGACCCACACTTTCCGAGAGTGATCATCGATAAAAGTCACGAAGTAGTGTTTTCCACCAATGGACGCGGTGGTTGTTGGTCCCCACACATCTGAGTGAACGAGCTCTAGCTTCTCTTTCTTGGGGGTTCTGCCACTTGTCTGAAAGCTGACTCTCTTCTGCTTTCCAAGTATACATTCTTCACACATATTCATCTCCACTGACTACAGTCCTGGGAGTTTTCCCTTTGTGTGCATGATCTTCATCCCCTTCTCACTCATATGACCGAGTCTCTGGTGCCACAGCTTTGAAGTCTCATTGCCTGCTGTAACTGAGATTAAACAACGTGCACCTGCTGTCATATACAGGGTACCAGTCTTCTTACCTCGGGTAATTATCATTGCGCCCTTTGAGATCTTCCAATCATCTTCATGAAAGGTTGTGGTAAATCCTTCGCCAGCCAACTAGCCTACGGATATTAAGTTCTTTCTCAGGTCAGGAATATGCCTGACATCCTTCAGCTCCCATACTGACCCGTTTAACTTAATTTTCACCACGTCTTTGCCTACAATAGCACATGGTTGATCATCACCAAGATATACGTATCCAAGATTTCCGGGGGTATACTTTTCGAATAATTCTTTCTGAGAGGTAGCATGGAACGACGCTCCTGAATATAACACCCAAGATTCCTCCTTGCTCTCCAGAGAGCATATCAATGCGTCGTCTCCTCCTGAGGTGGAGGTGACATTCACCTCTGCCTTTGCTTCCTTCTCCTTCTGTGCACTCTTGTACTGATTCTTGTAATGCCCGGTCTTTCCACAATTCCAACACTCGATAGCCTTCGAGCTGTTGCTTGGATTCCTTGATTTGGACCTCCTGTCCTTTGATCTACCTCTGAAGTTTGATTTTCCTCGTCCGTTTTTTCTGGTTGAATTTCTACCTCTTGACTCTGTATGCAATACTGAAGAGGTTGTAGCTTCACCCGTCTCTTTCCGTCAGATCTCCTCACTGAGAACCAAATCACGAACGTCGTCGAACTTCAACTTTTTCTTTCCCGACGAGCTACTCACTGCCGTGACTGTAGCGTTCCAACTCTCTGGTAGGGAAGACAAAAGTATCAACGCCCGAACTTCCTCATCAAACTCAATCTCAACTTAACTCAATTGGGTTGTAACCATATTAAGTTCATTGAGGTGTTGTGCTACTGACGCGCTTTCCGCCATTTTCAGATTGAATAACCGCCGCATCAAATGAACTTTGTTCGCGGCTGATGGATTCTCATACATATTTGAGAGAGCTGCCATAAGACCCGTCGTGGTCTTCTCCTTCGCTATGTTGAACGTAACATTGCGAGTCAACGTCAATCTGATAACTCCGAGGGCTTGTCTATCTAGAAGGTTTCACTCATCTGCCTTCATAGAATCCGGCTTCTTCCCCGATAGTGGTTGATACAGATTTTTTTGATACAGATAATCCTCTATCTGTATTTTCCAGAATCCGAAATCTGTTCCATCAAATTTCTCAAGTCTCAGCTTTCCTTCATCTGTGGCCATGGCTCCCACTTGAATCTGACTTTCTCTAGATCGTTTCACGCTCTGATACCAGTTGTTGGGAATTTAACGTCGAAATCCCTAATGCAATAGAAACGCAGAATAGAAAAAAAATACACCAAGTTTTAACGAGGTTCAGCAACTGCCTACGTCCTCGGGAGCCACACAGTCAATTTCTTATTAATCAAACAAGAAATTATAATTTAGAAGCAGATCTAAAAAAAACTGAGATTTCTCAAGCAGAACATTGTAGCTACAGTGTTAATAATTAAAGGGAATAAACCCCTTTTTAATATTTCTTGAGAATAAAATATCCCACTTTAAAATCCCTCTTTAAATCTCTCTCTCTCTCTCTCTCTCTCTCTCTCTCTCTCTCTCTCTCTCTCTCTCTCTCTTAAATCTCTGTTCTTAATCTCCCCTCAAACACTTCGGTTGAGAGCTGGAGATGTTGAAAAACGCTGTTGCGTTTTTAGGGCTGAACGCTGCTGCGTTTGATTTCGTCCGCCGCCAAAAGAGAGATCGGAGGAAAGGGGGAAAAAGACACAGCACTAAAAACCCTAGGTGATGGGGGGTTTTTATAGGCGGAAACTGGACAGGCTGGCGACAGCCTGTCGCCAGCGGCCCGCTCGGACGCGGAGGTGGGAGGCCAAACGCGAGGGTCGGCATCGTTTGGACGCGAGCGTCGGAGCTGGACGCGAGGGTCGAGCCGCTCAACGCGAGGATCGCGATCGCCAAATTCGAGCTCGCTGCGAGCTCCTCGTCGGAACAGAGGTTTGATCTACACCTCTTTCCAACACATGGATGCAACTGATTAAGCGTTTTATTGGTCCTTTTAGTTGGGATACGTTGTGTATGTCATTTGAGGTCTAGTTCACTTTTCCAACCTATGTGTAGGAATGATAAATATATATACTGGGTTTGTCTTTGGGATTTAAAGAATAAGATGGGAGTTGGGTTATTCTCAAGAGCATAGGCAATGTACCGTATGGATCAGAACCTGAATTCTACATGGTTTGAGGTCATTAGTTTTTATAGCATACACCTGGCTCTGAGATATGTTCACTACCTTTGTCATCCATGCTATGGATCACAATGCAAAGTTGGGAAACCTTCGCTGGTGAATTCTAAGCTTTTACGACAGTTTTGAGTCCTATGTAAGTTGACTGATATATATTCAGAGCTGACTAGGGGTGGTAAACGATCAAATCGAATCAAATACTAAGGTGTTCATATTTATATTTGTTTAAAATTATCGAATTCGAATGCGAACTCTAATATTTATATCTGGAGGTTTTCGAATTTGAACTCGAATACTAGGTATTTGATAAATATTCATGAATACTTATCGAATATCAAAGTACATTTATTCTGCTAAAGAATTTATTTTTAAATAGTATTTAAATACATAGATATTATTCCTTTATAATATATGATGTATATATATTTTAATCAAAAATTTTCATTCGAAAACAGTTTTAAGATTATTTAAGCGTTAAAATCAGTACATAAAACTTAAGTAGAAATGGTAAGTGGGTTAAAAATATGATATCATATGTGTAGTAATACAAATAATAAGGGATCAAATTTTAAACGAATACTTGGTAAGCAAATGAATCAAATATACATCTGGTTAAATTCTATTTGTTAATAAACTCGAATACTAAAAAAACATTTGTTTAGCGGTAAACGAACTATCGAATCGAATATGACCGAATAGTTACTCGAACAATTATCGAACTATTTGTTAATTATTTGGTTTATTTCCACCCCTAGAGCTGACCATTTTAATCCAGAAAAGAGATTGCTGGAAACACTGAATGCCAGCTAGCTGGTAGGCGAATCTTCCGTTTCTCATGTTGCTTAAGCACATGAAACTAAGAAGCAGATATTCTACCTAACCTTCTTAGTCTTGCAAGTTAGCCTTATGCAACCATAGAGCACTTTCTAATCATCATTCTCTACTTTTTGTGGAGAACTAAGGGACAATCACTATATTTATGGTCTCATTGAATTGAGGTCAAACAAATTACCTCATGGTTGAATTCATGGATTACATAAAGAATTACAAAACTATAAAGTATCCGCTCTTTCAACTGGTTCCTGAGATGTTCAGTGTTTTTCTGGACGGGCAGTGATAGGCTGATAGCAAAGAGATCTGGATCAGGAAGTTCATATATACTGTTTCGATGTGTGAATTTTCATCTACTTTCCGAGCATGACTAACAAACTGCAATAGTTATGCTGCTTTCAAGCATACATCTTATCATGTCCGTGCCCCTAGTCATTCAGAAGCAGAAACTTTGATGGCTAAATTCCAAAGGTTTAATATTATTCTCCAAAAGGGAATATTACTATCTTGATTCCTGACTCTTATAGGTGATCTTGTAAGTATCTTTGATTCACCAGCTGGCAGGGAGTTGCATATTCAGTCATATAGAGAATCCTTGATGCATGTCTGTAAATTGGAAAAAATGAAAAATGCTGTAGAAACTGTAAAATTGTTATTTATTCGTAATTTATAGCTTGTGGTTGGGTAGAGGCCGTGTTATAAACATCATGAATTTGAGCTTATTTGTTTATGCATCTTGGATTTGTTTGTTTTGTGTTCCTTCAGCTAATATTGTTGCCGTGTTGCAATTCATGGTATTGTTTATTCTGTAGTGAACTAACTCTCAACTCTTTTCTCTGTTGCAGATATGGGACTTTAATCTTGGAAAATCACGGGATCATAATGCATCATCACAACTTGAAATTGGATATGGGACAAACAATGCTGGTTTTATGATCAAGAGCTACAATGACCTTCTCAAGGAGAATCCCTTCGAAACTACAAATATATTGGAAGACATGTATGACACTAATTGCCCTTCTTCAAATGATGATGTCTTGTCAACTAACATCTGTCACATGAATTTGCAAAATGTAAGTCATTGGTTGTCTTATGTTTATTTACCATAGTGTTTCAATACGAAGTATCTTTTTTGGCAACTTGTAGAATTAAGAGGTTGTATCAGAAGTTATTAACCTACACCCAGTTTACACTAAAGTTATAAATAATTGCATAGATATGCTTACCAGACAAGCTGCCATTAGCGTTATATGCTTACCCGATGACACCTTCCCATATAACATTGGTGGTCGCTTGGCAACTTATTGTTAGAGCTGATCCAATCCTGTCTATGGCCTCTTCTATTTGTGTGCTGTAGCCTATCCCAAAAGAATAAGTTTACCATGACAATCTTGTAATCTTGGGACGCGCAAGAAGTTCCCACTGAAACTGCATAGGATTATGCATAGTCTTAGCTATTAGAGCTCAGTACCGATATTGTAACTTATTGTTTCCTTTAGTGGGATCATTCTTCAAAAGTTCTCACAAAGTTGCATTCAAAATTGTAAATGTTTTTATCTGAGGGAAAGCAAACCTATAACGTCAGAATCTCATACATCTGAAAGTGTTTGATTTGAAATTTCTCTCCTTTGTTTTATTATGAGATATCAATAGATTTCTAGCTAATAATACTAAATGACCTGATTCAGCTAGGCAAATGTGGGGTTGTGGTTATCTTCCTTTCTATATTTTGTAAATTCTAAGTTTATACTCCATAATCAAATGATTATATATGTAAATGATCATCATTAGTCGACGTGTCTGCTAACCTGATTTTATATAAACTGTTAACATATTATATAGACACAAATTGCTGTAAGTTTAGCAATATGAAAATGGGTTTTTTTAGATATTAGTCCCTTATATCATTAGTATTTTGATATTTGTCCCCCAAATCTTCATAATTTTGATATTAGTCCCCCAAATTATCTTAATATGTTGATATCAGTCCTTCTGTTAGGTTTACTGTTCAAATTATGTAGGTATCCATCTGTTTAATAAGTACCTAGTAAAGGGTAGTAATACCCACTTATCACATATACATATTATCTATTAGTAGGATAAATCTGGATATTGATATCTTCTTTCTTGCATACCAGCAGGGAAAACTTAGCGTGTCTGGCAAATGGAATAGCAATGCCAACCATTCAATAGCAAATGGGTTAGCGCACTCTGGAAGCAATGCACTTGCCATCGTCCCCTCTATTGGTTCTTCACATGATGCAGGACCCATCAGCAACATGAAAGATATTTCCTTTGGGGAGCAACCCATAATCGGAAATGAGATGTTGACAGTGATGAAGAAGGTTGACAGTGAGCTATTGGCTCAGAACCGAGGAAATGCCATGTTACGCTATAGAGAGAAGAGGAAAAATCGCAGGCATGAATAATTAACTTTTTGTCCTCGCCATTTTCACTTAATAAATAATTTTCCCCTTCTAATTCTATCTCTGAATCTCTAGGTATGAGAAGCACATTCGTTATGAATCGAGAAAGGCAAGAGCTGATTCTAGGAAGCGGGTTAAGGGTCGTTTTGTTAAGTCAACGGAAGTCGTTGTTGAAAATGTTGGCTGAATCTGCTTCAGTTAAGCAAGCCAACAATTGGTGTAAATATATTATGACGATATCGGTTGTTTTATTCTGTTTCTTTTCTTGATGATGTTGTTGTATTTGTCAATTTGATCTGCTGTAATTTGGAATGAGAAGAAACTAGGGATCTGTTTGTTTCTCGTAAACTGAAATGACCGATCTGCCGATGGTAGTTCACCTAATTCAGTGGTTTGAGGATGTAATATGCATATTGACGCTGATTTGGTCTGGCGGGTTGAATGTATTAGGGTTGTTCGAAATATATTATTTCAAGTTAAATGCTATCAGAAAGTACTGTTGAAACCTCATTTTCGAAGTAGAGGATTGTATGATTAGCCGAGCTGGGTGCTCTGAGGGCGTGCAACTTTCTGCGGTTTCACGACATCATATATAATCAAAAAAATTTAAACAAAGTTTTATATTAACAATGCACATGTCAAGGTATCTCGACTGAACGGAATCACGGTAATAAAAACCAAAAATCTTAGACCAACTAGTTCCTTACCTCAGAAAACATAGCAGTATGAGGTTTCCATACTAAACCAATGAAACAAAAAATATCATCTTCATGCTCCAACAATGATCACGTTCAGCATGAATATTTCATACGAAGGTTAATATCCTGTTCACAATCACATTATAGAGCTCTACAGATCTGGTTTCTGATTGTATTAAACACCAAGTACATCCACAACAACATAATTATAAAAGCTTAAACAAATAATTTGGACAACTGCTGCAGATTTATGCGATTTGCCTAGTCTTGTATATTGTGGTGAGTGAGCATATGACGAGGGAAATGAGAAGCCCAAGAAATGAGAAAGCCAGAGAAATTCCAACCCTCTCACAGAACTTGCTATAATAGGGGCATACCATGCTCCATCCAATATCAGCATTCCCTTTCTTACCCAAGTATGCTATTGATGTTGCAGCCGATGCCGATGCCATAATTAGTCCCATAGTCATCTGTAAAATTAGGCTTAAGTAATATCACAAGCTTCAAACTGATTATTTGTTTCAGTAATTTCTGCAGGTTTGATTTTTTGAGGACATAGGACACATTGTTGCAACAGTACAATGTTTTTTTTCTCTCTTTTGAGCGATAGGAGGGACATACTAATAATAACCTCCGGGTGTAACTAAACTAGCAACATATGATATACATTGGATTTGGTAATTTTTTCCATTCAAATTTATATACAAGATATAAATTAATGATCAAGAAACAAAGTAATCCTGTGCTTGTATCAATTAATTGTGCTCAAGTGGAGGAAAAGCCATTCTTTTCGGTAATATAACAAAAAGATCTCATAGTTCATAAAAAAATTTTAAGTGTATATATGATTTTTTTAGAACACAACTTGAATGAATTAGATGATCAAATTTAACCGCATACCAAGTAGTTTGATAAATGCGCATGGCTATGTTATGCTCAAGAGTATTAAGCTTCTCTTATGGAAAGATTTATTATAAATGCCAAATGCTGTGAAAAGAGGGGGGAATGTAAAGAGGGGGAAGTGTGAAGGATTTTCTTTTCTTCATGAAAATCACCTTCAAATTAGGTCGAATCATTATACAACCACCTTTCATTTTTCTTTTTCATACGTAAACAACCTGAGTTTTGTTTTCATGAATCAACAACTTTTTATTGAGAAGAATTTGATGAAAAAACTAACTAGTCCCCACTTATTAGGTGATTATGTGTTAAAAAACTTCAAAGCTAATTTTTATCGATTCCAACTATTTTAAAGATGATTTTCATGGTAAAAACCCAAACTTAAATCATGAAGAAGTCACATACCAAATCAAGAAGAGGCAACACATATCCATCCACACTATTGGAAAGAAAAGGCAGAGATATGAGTGAGTAGCAACAAACCACCGCATTGCCAGCCACAAAGAACCTAAAGAAACAATACCATCATTTATCAACAAAACAACATAAAATTAAGATCAAAACTAATTAAAATTAACTGAAGAAAACGAAAAATAAAATAATTTTTTTTTTTTTTTGTAATTAATCGACGTACTCAAATGCTGGAGATGACTTGTAGGAAGCGCTAACGTAAAACCCTCCAAAGTCTCTGGCCTCCTTGTTGAGAGCCATAACCAGAGAGGCGCTAAGCGTGGCGAGAAATGTGAAGATCCTTAACAAAATCTGAGTTCTGATGTAGCTGTTGTGGGATTTTTGTGATGGGTTTTGTGGCCTCTTTGGAGTGATGACCGCGTCCATTGGTAGACTGAAAACAATAAATTAAAAAAAAATAATAATTAAGGTTAGAAAAAGAGAGGGAAATGATGAGATGACCGAGGAGACGCAGTGAAGATCCAAATATTTATAGAGGAGGAGGAGGAGTTAAGAGGTTATATGTGAAGTTAGAATTGGAGTGGGAGAAGGGAAGTGCCTATAAATTAGCATGGGCGGTTGCATGCGGTTACGGGAGAAGTGCCTATAAATTAGCATGGGTGGTCGCGGTTACGAGAGGTGTGAGGTCTGGTTACCTGCGGTTGGGTTACCGGTTTCAAAGCGGCTTTTGGACGCTATGTGAGCAAAATCCCGATTAGACCATTTAAAAAAAAAAAAAATTTTATGGCGACAGCTTTGGTGCTCCAAAAAATAAAAATTGGAGCACCGGTGGTAAATTTAGTAGTTACTTTGCATGAATTTCTCTCCCTCAGCTGTAATTTTTTAGATATGGTGGTGTGGAGATATTCCACACCCAAAATTGTAATTAACTAGAGTTTTAAATAGAAAAAAAAGTTATTTTGAGAAACAATTATATGTAGAAAAACTGACTTTAAAAGCCGGTTAGAACTCCAACTTAGCACATATAAAAAAATGATACCGTGTTTTTTTTTCCCAACAACTGCTCATAATTAAATTAAACAATTTAATTTTATATTAGTCTCTTTTTTTTTCTATTTCCACTGGTTATTTTGATCAAACTATCTTCTTATACGTTAACTGAATATTTAGGGTGTTTGTTTCTAGAAAATTAGTTTTTTTTATTTCAAGATAACCTTTCTTTTTGATTTTTAAGTTAGTTATAAACTAGTATTTAGACCCGTGCAAAGCATGGTTTTTAATATATATTCTGCAAATATTGAACATATTACTAAAATTAAGTATTCTGCTATAAATAATTTTAATATTCTGTTATAAATTAAGTATAGTGGTTTATAAATATTTGGTTATTATTTGTTTATATATTAGATCAAGTTCTAAACAATAGTTCATTTAGTTTAAACAAATAATTTTTAGTATTTGGTTTATGAATGAATAGAATTTAACCGAATGTATGTTTGATTTGGTAGTTCATTAATTATTTAATTTGATAAAGTTTTTAATAGAATTTAACCAAATGTATATTCGAAAGTTCATTAACTGTTTGATTCAGTAGTCCTATTAACAGAACTTATTGCAAATATTTCTTATGTAAATATTTTTTACAAATGATACCTATGATACGCGTATAAATAGTTGGGTTCTAAGGCTAGGGTTTTTTTACATTTCTCTTTTGCTTCTATCGGCCGACTCCTTCAGACCTGACCAAGTAGATCGGCTCCTCTCTCCTCTCTCTTTCCCTCTCCTCCTTTAGATTCGATTCCAATTGAATTCTAGGGCTAGGGTTTTCACTGTTGTTCCTCGAATCTCATCATCGACTCTTCAAATCAGACCATGATACCCATATACTTGTCGTTCACAACTCCCTCCAAGCTCGCCATTCCTCGAATCTCGTCGTTGACTCCGCCTTTAAGCTCTTCGTCGACTCCTCCCTCGAAGCTCGTCATCCCTTGAAGGTCGTTGTCAGTCGAAGATCGTCGTTTACTCCTCCCTCGACTGTCTTCCCTCTCGAGTTATCAAAATGTAAGTTGAAGCTTAAAGTTACCATTATTCTTGATTTTTAATTTATGTAATTGTTAAAGATTATTTCTTTATGCCTTTTATAGATATTTCCTCTGCTCTCTTTCTTCTCTCACCCATTTTCCTACAATGCCTATTATTTTTCGAAAGAAGAATAATTCTAAAGGTGATTTATCTAGTTGTTTATTTTTTATAAATTTAGGGTTTTAGGTAAAGAGTTTGTTTTTTATTTTCAGATAAGTTGAATTAACCTTCAAAGATTGATAATTTCATTCTTTCATGATCTCAAAGACATGATCTTTCATTTTTCATTCAACTGATCTCGAAGACAGAAGGTAGGTGGTGTAGCGTAAAGTGTTTTGTCCTCAAGGTCTGATCTTTTAGCCTCTTACAAGTCTCATGTAAAGTTTTGAGTTTTTTTATTATTTATGGGGATTTATTTATTTTTGTCTTTGATAATAGTTTTGTTTATTTTTACTTAACTGGAAAGATGCTAACTTTTTTCTTCTTTTATTGCATAGATAAACTTATTAACTGTTTTTTAGCTTTTATTACATGTTAACTGATTTTGGTGGTATATTTGCATAATATTCTTTGATATGTAGACATACAAATGCCAGACTTCTTCTGAACCTGTTGCTTTCTGGTACCTGGATTTTGAATTTCCAAATAATTTGTGCATAATACACTTTTTTCCTTGAATTTTTGGTTAAATTTCTGTGCATTCAAATCTATCAAAGTTATTCTATATGTTAAAATTTGAGGTGATTTTTGTTGTCTAGATTTGAAGTAGTTTTGATTATTCAGAATTTGTTCTATATATTAAAGGTAAATTTCATTAATTCTGAATTATTTAAAGTTTGTATCCTTATTTCCCTTCGACTATCTGGTAATTTATTTATTTTGGTTTTAATGTAAGGCACAATCATATCTTGCTCTAATTTCACACAAAATTACTCAAACTAGGAAAAATATTACATCTTAGGGAAAAATTGCAAAATAGACCGTTTTTGCTAATTATTTAGCAAAATAGACCGTTTTGTTAAATAATTAGTAAAATAGATTTTTTTTGGCCAACAGGCCAAAAAGAGGTCTATTTTGCAAAACAGCTCAGAAAACATACGGGACTAGTAGTCTCGTATGTTTTAATCACGGATTAGTGAAATTTTCTACTCAGAAAACATACGGGACTACTAGTCCCGTATGTTTTCTGAGTCACTAATCCGTGATTAGTTGGCTCTAAACATACGGGACTAGTAGTCCCGTATGTTTTCTGAGCCTTGTTTTTTAAAATCGACCTCTTTTTTTTAAAAGAGGTCTATTTTGCTAATTATTTTTCAAAATGGTCTATTTTGCTATATATTTCATAAAAATGGTCTATTTTGCAAATTTTCCCTACATTTAAATGTTATGACATGCGGTTTAGCTAATATGTTGTCGATCATCTGTGATAAAACATGAAGTGTTTTTTCTTTTTTTTTGTTTTGTTTTTCTTTTTGGTTTGTTTTCTTTTGTGTTGTTTTGTTCTTTATAGTGGCATTTGACCTGCAATATTCACATATAACTTTGTGTGGTCCAAAATTTTGTACCTTATTTTGGTCAACTACAATTCAATAAGAATGACATTTTAATTAGTACCATTATACATATAAATATAAAATTAAATATTTGAAGAGGTGCAATTCAGTAAAATGTGTGAAATAACATGATTTTAACAATAAAGTCCCTATGTTTGAAAATTTTACTAACTTCATAGTTTATTTTATTATTAATTGAAGGGTTCACCTTCAAAAGCATGGTTGACTAATTAATAAAATTAACATTAGAAGAGCATTTATTACCTACTATATAGGTTAATTTAAACTTACAAATTGCATATTTTTTTTACTTGTCTGCTGCTCATTTGTAGCTTCAACAGTTGCATTGATGAATAATGTATGAATCTTCTGCTTTTATACTGCCGCACTTTTTGCCATTTGTCGTTACCATTCACTTCATTATCAACAATTATATGATCATGCTGTTGTTTTTCAGGCTCAAGGATGTTATTCTGAGTAGGATAATTTTGTTGATTTCTAATCTTCCTTTTGATCTGTCTAATCTTCCTATTGATCTGTCTTAGTGTCAATTCCCTTGGTTTAGAATGCCAAGATCATGCGCACATATGCAAACTGTTAGACATAAGTACAAATATTCTAACTTAATGCAACTATAATGCATCAGATTCGCATATTTGTGCAGTTACATTGAGATGAACTCTGTTGACCATCTTCCATGTTTACTGGAGTTGTTTGGGATTAATTGGGTTTTTAATTCTCTTCATTCTCTTCTATTTTTATTTCACATTGGATTAGGTCCAGTTGCTCAAAACCAATGTAAACAAAATTTTTATTCAAAACCAATATGGATTAATTGAATTTTTTTCTCCTCTCCATTCTCTTCTATTTTTATTTCACATTGGATCAGGGCCAGTTGCTTAAAACTAATGTAAACTCAATTTTTATTCAAAACCAATGTGGATTAATTGAGTTTTTTTATCCTCCTTTCTCTTATATTTTTAATTCACATCTCTAATAATTTTATTTTCGTTAACCAGGGGTAGTTGATCGAAACCAATGTAAACTCTATCTTGATTCAAAACTAATATAAACTCAATTTTGATTAGACATTTTCAAAATCATTTGAGCATTTTTTTTCATTTTTCTTCATTGTTATCTATTCAATTTCCCAAAATTTATTCATTTGTAAATCAATTAGAGGAAAATTATGAAAATTACGCATGAAACCAAAAAAAACTCAAATAAATTTCATAAGCTAACACCTATCAATGAAACTAAAGAGATTAGAAATCTTACCTTTGTTAGGGTTTTATCTAACCCCTGATGCGATTTGGAAATAGAGATGAGAGAGAAGAGAGAAAAAATCAATCATAGAAAGAAAAAACACACAAGATTTATGTGGTTCACTTCTCGATGTGAGAAGCTACGTGTACGGCCGTCGTAGGAGAAAATTCTACTATTTTCGTCAGTTTACAAGTTGGCCTAATAACCCATTTAATAACATAAGGGTTAATACAAACAGGAATCTTAAACAATTTAGAAAAAACAAGCCCAGACCTAAAAAACCCGACTCGCGGTCGACCGCGGAGACAATCACGGTCGACCGGACAGAAGGACAGAAACTAAATCGACTACAGGGTTTGGCGCAGTCGACCGCACATACTGTCGCGGTCGACCGCTAAAAGTCCAGAGACTTTCTTGGTCTTGTGCACGTTCGCGGTCGACCGCCGCGTCACTCGTCGTCGACCGTGAGGCTTCCAGGTTGTTCCTTTGTCGTTTTGTCTGAACTTCATCGCCGTCATTTCTGTTCCTTCAATTCTCATGTTTCCTCTTCAATTAGAGGTATAGGACAAGTTTAATAGTTAGGCTCTACATATCCTAACAATCTCCCACTTGGAGACTAACTTTCAATATTTATCATCTTTCCATACGGCGATGGCCTCCCGTATCATCAAGTAATGAGCCTAACTGAAGTTAAACACAACTTTAGTTTCTCCGTAGTGACAGTCTTCGTAAGCATATCACTCGGGTTCTTGCTTCCTTGAATCTTCACAAGTGCCAACATGTCATCATCCAATGTTGACCTTACGAAGTGATAATGAACCTGTATATGTTTGGTCCTGGCATGAAAAGATGGGTTCTTTGCCAAATGGATGGTGCTCTTGCTATCACACTGTAAGACACTATTCTCACTTTTTTGTCCCAACTCCTCCAGGAAACCCTGCAACCATATCAGCTCTTTGCTAGCCTCTGTCATAACAACGTATACTACCTTTGTAGTCGACAAAGTAACGATCTTCTACAACTGGGAAACCTAACTGATGGTTGTAGTATCCAAAGTGAACATATACCCCATAGTGTTCCTCCTCTGATCTATCTCACCAGCATAATCTGCATCCACAAAACCCTGCAGAACCAACTTGCCTCGCTTAAAGCATAAAGAATTTTTTATTGTACCTCACATGTACCTTAGAATCCACTTTACAGCTTCCCAGTGTTGCTCTCCTCGATCTGACATGAATCTACTCACAGCTCCCACTGCATAGGCAACGTCAGGTCTTGTGCACACCATGGCGTACATAAGGCTTCCAATGGCTGATGAATATGGAATCTTCAGCATGTAATTTTTCTCCTCATCAGTCACTGGACACTGGTCCTTAGTCGACTTGAAATGACTAGCTAAAGATGTGCTAACGGCCTTAGTACCACTCATTCTAAACCTCTCAAGCACCCGTCTAAGGTAATCGGCCTGAGATAACCGCAATGTGCCCAAAAGCTTGTCTCTGCTAATCTTCATCCCCAAAATCTACTTCGCTGCGCCTAAGTCCTTCATGTCAAACTCACTCGACAACTACTTCTTCAGCTTCTTGATCTCACCCATGTCTAAACCAGCTACTAGTATGTCATCGATGTATAGTATCAAGATAATGTAACTAGTGTCAAACTTCTTGAAGAAACAACAATAATGAGCATTGCACCTGGAGTATCCGTTCTTGTGCATGAATCCATCGAATTTGTTGCACCATTGCCTTGGAGCTTATTTCAGACCATACAAGCTCCTTTTTAATCTGCATACCATCTTTTCTTTGCCTTTCTGAGTGAACTCTTTGTTGGACCCTAGAGGAGGGGGGTGATTAGGGTCACAAGGCTATAATTGTGCAAAAAAATTAAGGCAAGCAAAACACAATATCCAAAAATAATCAATATAGAGGAGATAGAGTTAGGAATCGTTATCCTATGACGCGCGATGTGTTAACAAGGTTCGGTCCGCTGACTTACGTCCCCATTCCGCACTCTCGAGGAGAAATCCACTACACAGCCCGGTTTGGAAGCCGAAACTTCTTCTACACAGCGATCCCCTCATGATCTCACACTACACAGTTGATCTCACTAGATCACACTCCCATACAATTGATCTACATAAGATCAAGCTCTCAAAATAGTAGAAATGGTTTAAGAACCCTCTCTTTACAATGTCCCTATGGCAAAGAGAAGATAACACTGAAGCTGGGATGTGAAACACAAAAAAAACTCAGAAAAAAAACAAGTTTGAAAATTTAGCTCTGTAAAAACGTTCTCTGAAAGATTTTGAAAGAGCTGGGACAATGAGGAAGAAGAAGAAGATAGGTTTAAATAGAAAATCACAGCTGTTTGAAACCTATACCCAATCTCCCAAAATCTAGAAACAGAACAGCGCTGAGATCGTGTTAAATCGGCGTTGAAAAACTGTACCATATGACTGTTTAAAACAAGCGGTGGTCGACCGTTACTTTTTCGCGGTCGACCGCGAGGCAGCTCAGAAATTCACCAGAAGTCCAGAGACTTTCGCGGTCGACCGTGGCGGTCGACCGTGAGAAATTTTTAGCTCACGGTCGACCGTGAGAAATTTTTAGCTCACGGTCGACCGCGGCGGTAGATCGTGAAAGTTTCTGTTGCCCACTGACGAATAAAACCAGGTACAGTCGACCGTGACGGTCGACCGCAATCTGATACATCCAAAACATAGTTTTTTTGACTCACTTAAAATATTTATAAAATATTCATTTGACTTCTAAAAATTATGAAACTTTGTAAAATGTTTTTAACACTAAAAACAAATTGTTTGGAAAAGGACTTTTGCAAATAGGTCCTCACACTTGTGAAAAATAGTATTTTGTGAAATACGTTCAAAGTATGAAAATGTGTGTGTTGATATCCTAATCGCTTCAGATGTAATCTAAACTATTTGCCTACATTCTAGCACTAGAGAGAAAATAAAACCTAGCTAATATTCTTACGAGAATACAATTCTTGAGTCTTGATATAGCTTGAGTTGGATGAAGCTTCTAATTGAATTTGGTGTTCTTGAAATAACGTTGCTTCATCTTTATGACTCCTCCTCCTTTGGATATCATCATTATAGCGCATATTCCATCCAATCCTCCATTGTGGCACTAACATGCTTGATATATGAATTCACTATACTTGCACTCAATAAGTAATTAGTACCGATAATGGTGGTTGTAAAACATCATCAAAATATAAGGGCTAACATTCTTCTCCTTTTTGATGATGACAACCAACCATTATATTAGAGCAAAAAATAAATATAGCTTATAGATAGGTGCTCCCCTATCTATGAGCTCCCCCTAAATATATGCAACAAAGCTCCCCCTATCTATGAGCTCCCCCTAAATATATGCAACAAATGAAGAGATTTCTCCCCCCCCCCTTTGTCACCATCAAAAATAGGGTAAAGAGAAATGTATGCAAAGAGCAACTAAACAAGCAAGCAAATAGAACTTTCACATATTGCATAAGCCCAAGCCATTTCTTATGCGACAAAAATCATCCTCACCAAGAGGCTTAGTAAATATATCCGCTAATTGAGATTTTGTGTCAACAAACACTAGGGATACATCTTGTCTCTCTACATGATCGCGTAAGAAATGATGGCGCACATCAATATGCTTGGTTCTAGAATGCAAAACCAATTTTTTGGAAATATTTATAGCACTAGTGTTATCACAAAAGATTTTTGTATTTTGAAAATTCAAATCATAGTCAACCAAGCTTTGTTTCATCCACAAAACTTGAGCACAACATAAGCCGACGGCAATGTATTCCGCTTCCATAGTGGACAATGCAACATAATTTTATTTCTTGGAAGCCCAAGAAACAAGTGAATTTCCTAAGGATTGGCATGTTCCACTCGTACTCTTGCGATCTACCTTACATCCGGCAAAGTCGGCATCACAAAAACCATATAAATCAAAAGAGGTGCTCTTAGGATAAAATAAACCAAGATTAAAAGTTCCATTAACATACTTAATGATCCTTTTAACCGTGATTAAATGAGATGCTTTAGGAGAAGCTTGAAAACGTGCACATGCACACACACTAAACATGATATCCGGTCTACTAGCGGTGAGATAAAGAAGACTACCTATCATACCTCGGTATAGTTTTTGGTTCACATCTTCACTACTCTCATCCGCATCAAGCTTGACACTTGTACTGATAGGAGTAGGCGCATGCTTAGAATTCTCCAAATTGAATTTCTTCATCAATTCCTTAGCATACTTGCTTTGAGAAATGAATATCCCATCCTTAGTTTGCTTAACTTGGAGCCCGAGAAAGAATGTAAGCTCTTCCATCATACTCATCTCAAAATGATCTTGCATAACTTTAGAAAATTCCTTGCATAAAGATTCATTAGTAGCACTGAAAATGATATCATCAACATATATTTGAACTAAAATAAAATCGTTTTTTCTTTTTCTTACAAAACGAGTGTTATCAATTGTTCCTTTTGAAAAACCATTTTCAACAAGAAAACTAGAGAGGCGAGCATACCAAGCTCTAGGAGCTTGTTTCAACCCATATAAAGCTTTTTGAACCCGGTAAACATGATTAGGGAAGGCATGATTTATAAAACCGGGGGGTTGCTCAACATATACTTTCTCATCTATAAAACCATTTAAAAAGATACTTTTAACATCTATTTGAAACAATTTAAAATCTTTAAAGCTAGCAAATGCCAAAAACATCCTAATAGATTCCAACCTTGCAATCGGTGCAAAGGCTTCGTCATAGTATATGCCCTCCTCTTGATTGTATCATTGGGTAACCAAACAAGCTTTATTTCTAGTTACAATGCTATGTTCATCAAGTTTGTTTCTAAAAATACATTTAGTACCAATAACACTAGCATAGTTAGGTCTAGGAACTAGTTTCCAAACATTATTTCTTTGAAAATTATTTAGTTCTTCATGCATAGCCAAAACCCAAAATTCATCATTTAAAGCATCATTAATATTTTTAGGCTCTAGTTGAGATAAGAAAGAAATATTACGACACTCACTCAAAGTTTTTGAGCGAGTAACAACTCCTTATGAAGGGCTCCAAATTATTTGTTCCTTTGGATGGTTTGATGCGAATTTCTAAGCTTTAGGAAGTTCAACTTGTTCATGAGCATTAGAGCTATCCACATCCTTTTGTGCTTCTATAGAGGGTGTATCATTGATTTGTAAAATGTCTAGTCCTCCCTCAACATCATCATCATCATCTTTCCTAGGTAAAACAACTTGAGAACCAACATTAGTCTCATCAAAAGTAACGTTTATAGATTCTTCAACAACGAAAGTTCGTTTGTTGAAGACCCTATAAGCCTTACTTCGATGTGCATATCCTAAGAAAATACCAACATTAATTTTGGAATCAAATTTGTCATGATGATCTTTTGTATTTAAAATAAAACATTTGCAACCAAAGATACGAAAATAACCAATAAAAGGAGTTTTTCCATAAAATAGTTCATAAGGAGTTTTTTTTAAGCTTTGGTCTAATTAAAACATGATTTAAAACATGGCAAGCCGTATTGACGGCTTCCGTCCAAAAATATTTTGGCAAATCAAATGAATTTAGCTTAGTACGTGCCATCTTTTGTATGGTGCGATTTTTCTGTTTAACAATACCATTTTGTTGTGGTGTTCTAGGAACGGAAAACATGTGAGTTATACCAGGATGAGCACAAAAATCATAGAAAGAGTCATTTTGAAATTCACCTCCGTGATCACTTCTTATTTTAACAACTTTCAAATCTTTTTCATTTTCAATTCTTTTGACATGATTAGAAAATTCTTCAAAACAATTATTTTTATTTGCAAGAAATATTATCCATGTAAAACGAGAAAAATCATCAATAATCATAAATACATAGTGTTTGCCTCCAAGAGAGGTAACACGCATAAGATCAAATAAATCAAGATGAAGTAATTACAAAGGTTTAGAAGTCGATACCTCATTGACGGATTTGAAAGAAGATTTTGTTTGTTTACCTTTGGCACAATCTTTACATATGGTATCTTTGATGAAGTGTAAGTTAGGTAACCCTTTTATAAGATTCCTCTTGGACAATTTTGAAATTAATTCCATGTTTGCATGTCCAAGTCTTTTATACCATATCCAAGGGTTTTCATCAATTGTCGCAAGGCACTTCACATCTTGGTTCACTAATTCATTCATCTCAAAAATATACACATTAGATTTGCGATTAGCAACAAAAACGATTTTTCCATTCATACTAATAATGCATTTGTCCGGTTTAAAGGAAATATCAAAATCTTTGTTACTCAATTGGCTAATGCTAAGAAGATTATGATTCAAACCATTAACCAAATAAACATCTGCTATAACGGGTGAAGGTTTCTTACCAATAGAACCAATACCAATAATTTTACCTTTCTCACCACCACCGAAGGAGATACTACCTCTTTTAATCCTTGATAGGGTTGCAAATAACTCTTTGTTGCCCGTCATATGATGAGAGCAACCACTATCAATGTACCACATCTCTCTACGTCGTTGCCGTGATGTTTCCTACAAGAGAGGAAGGTGTAGTAACTCTAGGTACCCAAGTCTTGGGTCCTTGGTGGTTAGTAAACTTGGTATCTTTGGGTACCCATGTCAATCCATAAAATTCATAATTATCTTTAATTCTACAATGAGTAGAAATATGACCATGTTTCATGCAATATATGCACACAAAATTTCTTTTATATGTATGAGCATGAGAACCATGAAACCTATTTCTACCATGGTGATGATGATTAGCATAAGCATGAGTGGGTTTAATCCTACCACTCTTAATTTCTAGTCTTTCAATCTTGGATCTTAATTGTTTATTCTCGAAATCGAGATCTCCTGGTAATTCATCTTTTAGAGCAAGAGAGGTTTCTAGTTGTTCTAGTTTCATATCACAAGAAGTATGCAACTTTTTAAAAGAAGAAAATTCCTTTGACATTCTTTTAAATTCAATGTTCAATTCTTCTAGAGTCATAGTTTCATGCAATATGTGCACACAAAATTTCTTTTGTATGTATGAGCATGAGAACCATGAAACCTATTTCTACCATGGTGATGATAATTAGCATAAGCATGAGTGGGTTTAATCCCACCACTCCTAATTTCTAGTCTTTCAATCTTGGATCTTAATTGCTTATTCTCGAAATCGAGATCTCCTAGCAATCCATCTTTTAGAGCAAGAGATGTTTCTAGTTGTTCTAGTTTCATATCATAAGAAGTATGTAACTTTTTAAAAGAAGAAAATTTCTTTGACATTCTTTTAAATTCAATGTTCAATTCTTCTAGAGCCGTAGCTAGATCACGTTGCATGTAAAAGGATCCACTCTCGGTGTCTGATATTACCTCATGTTCAAGGGCCATGAAACAAATGTTGGGATCATGAAGAGCAAGTTTAGCTCATTCTTCATTACTATCCGAATCACTTGGTTCAGATTCCTCCCATCCGGTATACATAGCCTTCTTCTTCTTGTACTTTATATACTTCTCCTTGAGCTTGGGGCAATCCTTAGCGATGTGGCCCGGTTCATTGCATTCGAAACATTTTCCTACACGTGAAAAAAATTTATTGTTAGATCAGGGGTTAAATTTCTTGTTCATTTTTATGAGTCTAGAGATTCTTCTAGAAAGATGAGCCACTTCTCTAGAAAAATCAACTTCACTATCCGATGACAAAGAGGAGTTATCACTAGCTCCTTTGAGAGCTATGGTCTTCGATTTTGGTGACAGCTCCTCAACTTCCCTTGAGGGCACTTCCTCATTCTCCTTTCCCTTAAGCTTCTTCTCATGAACCTTGAGCTTGCCGATGAGGCCATCGAGAGGTAGAGTGGTAAGGTCATGAGCTTCTTCTATCGCCGTCGTCTTGGGTTCCCACATCGGAGTCAATGAACGGAGAATCTTGTAGTTTGTCTCTTGAATAGTCAATTTCTTGTCAAGACCATGCAATTCATTGATAATGTTAGTGAAATGAGAAAACATAGCATCAATTGATTCATTTGGAAGCATTTGAAATAACTCATATTCATGCATAAGCCCACTAATTTTGGATTCCTTAACTTGGGGGGTTCCTTCATGTGTAATATATAATTTCACCCATATTTCGTATGCGGTTGCACACGTGGAAACCCTATTATACTCATTGGGGGAAAGACCACAAATTAAGGTATTCATAGCCTTTGCATTGAAATTAGCTTGGTGCCTTTCTCCATAGTCATAGTCCCAACTTTGGGCTTTTCTACATATTTTTTCTCTATGAGTTCTAGGATGTCAAGGTCAATGCAACGAAGGTAAATCATCATCCTAGCCTTCCAATAAGCAAAATTACTACCGGTGAAAAGTGATGGTCTAGTAGTGGATTGTCCTTCTAGCATATGCACATTCATTGAAGCCTCCATAAGATCTTTTCTCTAAGGTGATTAAACCAAAAACTAATATAGTGACAAAGCTCTGATACCAATTGTTGGACCCTAGAGGGGGGGGGGTTGATTAGGGTCATAAGGCTATAATTGTGCAAAAAAATTAAGGCAAGCAAAACACAATATCCAAAAGCAATCAATATAGAGGAGATAGAGTTAGGAATCGTTATCCTGTGACGCGCGATGTGTTAACGAGGTTCGGTCCGCTGACCTACGTCCCCGTTCCCCATTCTCGAGGAGAAATCCACTACACAGCCCGGTTTGAAAGCCGAACTTCTTTTACACAGCGATCCCCTCACGATCTCAGACTACATAGTTGATCTCACTAGATCACACTTCCGCACAATTGATCTACACAAGATCAAGCTCTCAAAATAGTAGAAATGGTGTAAGAACCCTCTTTTTTACAATGTCCCTATGGCAAAGAGAAGATAACACTGAAGCTGGGATGTGAAACACACAAAAAAAACTCAGAAAGAAAATAGGTTTGAAAATTTACCTCTGTAAAAACGTTCTCTAAAAGATTTTGAAAGAGCTGGGACAATGAGGAAGAAGAAGAAGATATGTTTAAATAAAAAAACACAGCTGTTTGAAACCCATACTCAATCCCCCAAAATCTAGAAACAGAACAGCGCTGAGATCGTGTG
This sequence comes from Asparagus kiusianus, assembly GCA_022839385.1. NCBI lineage: Eukaryota > Viridiplantae > Streptophyta > Magnoliopsida > Asparagales > Asparagaceae > Asparagus > Asparagus kiusianus. The sequence continues at coordinate 27,877 of BQKN01061344.1, read as the reverse complement.
AAATCGGCGCTAAAAAACTGTACCATATGACCGTTTAAAACAAGCGGCGGTCGACCATGACTTTTTCGCGGTCGATCGTGAGGCAGCTCCGAAACTCACCAGAAGTACAGAGACTTTCGCGGTCGACCATAGCGGTCGGCCGTGGGAAACTTTTAGCTCACGGTCGACCGCGACGGTCGACCGTGAAAGTTTTTATTGCCCACTGACGAATGAAACCAGGTGCGGTCGACCGTGGCGGTCGATCGCAATCTGATACATCCAAAACACAGTTTTTTTACTCACTTAAAATATTTATAAAATATTCATTTGACTTCTGAAAATTGTGAAACTTTGTAAAATGTTTTTAACACTAAAAACAAATTGTTTGAAAAAGAAATTTTACAAATAGGTCCTCATACTTGTGAAAAATAGTATTTTGTTAAATACGTTCAAAGTATGCAAATGTGTGTGTTGATATCCCAATCGCTTCAGATGTAATCTAAACTATTTGCCTACATTCTAGCACTAGAGAAAAAATAAAACCTAGCTAATATTCTCACGAGAATACAATTCTTGAGTCTTGATATAGCTTGAGTTGAATGAAGCTTCTAATTGACTTTGGTGTTCTTTAAATAACGTTGCTTCATCTTTATGCCTCCTCCTCCTTTGGATATTATCATTATAGCGCATATTCTATCCAATCCTCCATTTGTGGCACTAACATGCTTGATATATGAATTCACTACATTTGCACTCAATAAGCAATTAGTATCAATAATGGTGGTTGTAAAACATCATCAAAACATAATGGCTAACACTCTTCTCACTGTTGTATGTATATTTCTTCCTCTAGGTCACCGTAGAGGAAGGCTATCTTCACATCTAACTGCTCAAGATATAGATCTTCAGCTGCAACAATACTCAAAACCGATCTGATAGTAGTCAATTTGACTACAGGAGAGAAGATTTATGTGTACTCAACTCCTTCTTTCTGTGGAAATCCTGTGACCACCAATATTGCCTTGTATCTCTTGAACCATCATGTTCCTCATTGATTCCGTACACCCATTTATTATTCAAAGCTTTCTTTCCCACTAGTAACTTTACAAGTTCCCAAGTCTTGCTATAGTTCAAGGACTTTATCTCATCTTTCATAGCAAGCTCCCACTTGCTTGCATCATCCACTCGACACGCCTCATCATAGTTTTTGGACTCTCCACCGTCACTCAATAATAAATAATTTAAATGAGCTTTGGGCTGTAATGATGGATACCTCGGATTTGGCTTGGGTACTCTAGCTATCCGCCTTAACTCTTTGACAGGTGAACCAAGCTCTACATCTACCTCCTCTTAAGTAGTTTCCTCCATCATCTCTTCTTCAGCCTCTTCTCCTATGTCCTCATCAGAACTAGCCTCAAAGTTGCTTCCTTCTGAAACAACATCCGGCTCAAAGTATGTAGGCTCTGACTGCACTGAACTTGTTGACTTAACAACATCATGGCCTTTGTAGAGGACTACTTCATTGAATATAACGTTCCTGCTTCTGACGACTTTCTTGTTCTGTTCATCCCAAAACTTATAGCCTAACTCATCACCACCATAGCCAATTAAATAACACTTTAAAGACTTAGAGTCAAGTTTGTTTCTAACATGATCGCTCAAATGAACATATGAAATGCAGCCAAAAACTTTTAGGTGAAAAAGATTTACCTTCTTTCCACTCCATACTTCTTCAGGTATTTTATGCTCCAAAGGCACTGATGGTCCCCGGTTGATTAGGTAGGTAGTTGTGTTGACTGCTTTCGGAGTTCTGCTTGAAGTCACATACTTCTAGCTCTTTCAGTCAATTTTTTGTTCATTCGTTCTGCTATGCTGTTCTGCTGAGGTGTACCTGGTACTGTTCTCTCTAATCTGATGCCACTATCATAGCAAAACTTCTTGAACTCTAAATCTTCATATTCACCACCATTATCTGATCATAATTTCTTAACCTTCAACCCTGTTTTGTTTTCTACCATAGCCTTCCATCTCTTGAAGACTTCAAACACTCTTGATTTGTGTTTCATGAAATAGACCCAAGTCTTCCACGAGTGATCATCTATGAAAGTCACAAAGTATAACCTTCCACCAGTGGACTGTACTGATGCTGGATCCTACACATCTGTGTGAACTAGCTCAAGATTCTCTTCCTTTGGTGTTTTGCCAACTCTTTTAAAGCTTATTCTCTTCTGTTTCCCGAAGATGTAACTTTCACATAAGTCAAATTCAGTCGACCTCAAACCTGATAACTTTCCATTCAACTGCATAACCTTTAGGCCTTCGCTACTCATGTGACCAAGCATCTAGTGCCACAAATTTGGATCTTCTTTGCTTTCAACCACTACAATGGATCCACGTGCATCTATCATTATGTAGAGAGATCCACTCTTCGTACCACGAGCAATAATCATAGACCCCTTGGTAACCTTCCATGTATCACATGTGAAGGTTGATATATATCTCTCTTTTGCTAACTATCCTATGGAGATCAGATTCTTCCTTAAGCTAGGAACATGTTTTACATCATTTAGTTTCCATATAGTCCTACTAAGTTTGATCTGCACTGTTCGTTTTCCAACTACATCACATTGTTGATCATCGCCGAGGTAGACTTTCCCGAAGTTTCCTAAAACATAGTTCTTAAATAGATCTCTATTTGAGGTAGCATGAAACGAAGCTCCTGAATCCAACACCACATGATTCTGTCTTGCTCTCCATTGAGCAAATAAGGGCATCATCTGATTCTCCTGAGACGACATTCACTTCAGTCTTCTTCTCCTTATCTTTCTTGGGTTCCCTACACTTATTCTCATAGTGCCCAAACTTGCCATAGTTCCAGCAGTCAATCTGTTTCTTGCTTTTGTAATTTCTGGATCTTGACCTGTCGTTCCTCGTATTAGGTCTTCCACGGTTATTCGCTCTATTTCTGTTACTATTTCTGCCTCTGCTCTCAAAATTCAATGCCAAATCTTGAATTAGAAACTCCTTCTTTTTGCCTTCTGATCTCCTCGGTCATAACCATATCTACAACTTCTAAAAACTTTAGTTTTGATTTTCTACATGACCCGCTAATTAAAATAACGGTGCCCTTCCAACTATCAGGCAATTGACCAAGTATTAACAGGGCTTGAATTTCATCATCAAATTTAATATTGATGGAGTTTAGTTGATCCGTAATCTCATTAAACTCATTCAAGTGTTCCTTGAATTTTTGGTTTTCGAACAACCTCAAATTAAATAGCTTTTTTATGAGATGTACCTTATTCGCCGCAGAGGGTTGTTCATACATACTAGATAACGCAGCTATGAGATTCACCGTCGAATTCTGATTCTTGATATTAAAAGCTACAGATTTAGGTAGGGTCAACCTGATTGCTCCAAGGGCCTTCCGATCTAATAGCTTCCACTTTGCATCCTTCATATCCGTTGGTTTCTATCCCAATGGCAAATATAGATCCTTTTGATAGAGGTAGTCTTCCATCCGTATCTTCCAGAACCCGAAGTTTGTCCTATCAAATTTTTCGATCTTAGATATCTCCTTCTCTGATCTCATGTCTCTGACCTCAAATCGCCTGCACCAAACCTGATCACTCTGATACCACTTGTTAGGGTTTTATCTAACCCCTGATACAATTTGAAAATAGAGACCAGATAGAAGAGAGAGAAAAAATCAACCACAGAAAGAAAAGCACACAAGATTTATGTGGTTCACTTCTCGATGTGAGAAGCTACGTCCACGACCGCCGTAGGAAAAAATTCCACTATTTTTTGTTAGTTTACAAATTGCCCTAATAATCCTTTTAATAACATAAGCGTTAATACAAACAGGAATCTCAAACAATTCAGAAAAAACGAGCCCAAACCTAAAAAACCCGACTCGTGATCGACCGCAGAGACAGTTGCAGTCAACCGGACAAAACGACAGAAACTCAATCGACTAAAGGGTTTGGCGTGGTCGACCACACATGCTGTCGCAGTCAACCGCTAAAAGTTCAGAGACTTTCTTGGTCTTGTGCACATTCGCGGTCAACCGTCGCGTCACTCGCGGTCGACCGTGAGGCTTCTGGGTTGTTCCTTCGTCGTTTTGTCTGAACTTCATCGTTGTCGTTCTTGTTCCTTCAATTCTCATGTTTCCTCTTCAATTAGAGGTATAGGGCAAGTCTGACAGTTAGGCTCCACATATCCTAACAACTTTCACATTGTTCTCTTTCTCGTAAACAATTTAATTCGAATAATTTTTACAACATGAGATAGGAGACAGGAGATGGGAGTCAGGAAACAGATTCATGTTTACAGAAGCAACACGAGACAGGAGACGTGGGAGTTAATCAGTTACATGTTGGTTATTTTTGGAGTAGGTGTTGTGTGAAACTTGGGTTAGAATACATGTTAGTTATTTTTGGAGAGAGACTGGGTGTTGTGTGAAACGTAGGTTAGAAGTAGTTTATTTTTGTATTTTTGTATTGTGAAACGTGAGCATAAACATTGTTAATAAAAAAACCTTATGTTACTGTTCATTATAACTTTTTGATTGTTCTCCTTTAGTTAAGAAGTAGTTGCTCTAATTATTTTCATCTTCTTTCTAGTAATCTTCAATTTTCATATAGATAAAATTTTAAAATTTCCTTTTTCGTTCTTCTTAGTACATATATAAATTTCTTCAACTTTAACTGATTAATAATTAGTTATCGATCTCATAGAAAGGAAGTGGGAGAATTTTAGTTGTGCCAAAGAGAGATAGATTGAGAGAAAATTATAGTAAGACAAAGGTACCCTTCCTATATTTGTTTAAGCTTAACTTCTATTTTTTGTCAAATTAAAACTAAAAGAGACAACTGTTATCGGAACACCGAAGCAAGCCTTTTTTTTATTTTATTATGTAGGTTTAGTCATAAAATGTTAAGCGCACAAGGGTATTTCATAACTGTTGGACCCTAGAGGGGGGGTGATTAGGGTCTAACAATTGGTATCAGAGCTTGGTGCTCTTTGATTTAAGGTCTAACCACCTTGAGTTAAAGATCCAAGTTATCTTATTTGTGCTAATCTAGTTATGATTACTTTTGTATTGCTTACATATTTTCACATATATATCATGAATATGAATATATTTCGTTTAGGCTATGAATCAAATATTGCTCCTAAATTCATCAATTTTTTCTATGCACAATGGGCTTCTAGATTTAAACTATTTGTTGAATCTAGAAATATCGACTTATGGAAAGTTATTGATTGTGCTTATATTATGCTCACTTTGGAGATATCCAAGTGGAGCAATCATGATAAGAAAATGTTTTCAATAAACAAGCGTTTGTTAGAATTTTTGCTTAATGCTTTTGACTCATCCTTTTCTAACAAATTTGTTCATTTTGATAGTGCTTACAAACTTTGGAACTTTATTGAAGCACATCAAGGGGACTTGGAGGCAATCCAACAAGCTTTAGAGGATTCTTCTTCAAGTTCATGTGGAGCATCATGCACACGGCCACAAGAGGATAACTCTTGTGTAGTAAGCGATTCCGATTCCGATTCCGAAAGTGAATTAACTATTGATGAACTCGCTTGTGCATATGAAAGATTATCTCATGCCTATACTAAATTGCAAAATAATTTTATTGATCTTAAAAGCAAGTATATTAGCCTAAAATCCGATCATGAGTCGCTAGCTTCCAAACTTGATATTGTTGTTAAAGATAATGCTATTTTAAAAGAAAACAATGAGTTATTAAGTTTGGAAAATAATAATATGTCTTCATCTATTGCTAGCTTAACTCATACTAATAATGATGCCATGATAAAAGTAGGAACTATTAGAAAAGATTTTAATTCTTTTAGAAATGATCATGTTTCATCTACTTCTATTTCCAATGCTTGTATGCATAATGATGAGTTGAATCGTGTGAAAAACGCATATCATCTTTAGATTCAACCCTTAAAACATGCATTGTAGATAATAAGAAACTTATGGACTTGGGTGCAAAGTCTCGTACTATAACTTCTAAACCCGTACACTTTGCACACTTGTATAGCAAAGCTTATAAATGTTCTATTTGCGGTCGTAAAGGCCATTTAGCTAAGTTTTGCTATGATGCACATAAATCCTCCAAGACTAATGTTTCTTGTGCATCTCATAAGGCTTCTTCATCACATGCACATGCACATGCACACTCTCATAAAGTTCATCATATGCATGCTCATGTGTATTCATGTGATCTTTGTGGTCGTTTTGGTCATTTGGCCAAATATTGTTTTGATTTGAAAAATAAATCTCATTTGCCAAATATTTCAAGTAGACCAACATTGTTTCAAAATGTTTCTCATTTGCAAAATAATCTTAAAAGACCATCTTTATTTGCAAATGTTCCTCGTGCACATCCACATGGTCAACATAACCAAATGCATCCTCTTCATTGCACTTATTGCAATCGAATGGGTCATTTACATAATTATTGTTATGATCGGACCCGTGCACTAAATGCGCCCAAATGAGTTCATAACCCTAGGGCTTTGAGCTTGAATGATAGGGGTCATGTCCCTAAACCTTTTGGTACCAAGAATACTTGGGTACAAAAACAAATTTGATTTTAAACCAAGAATTTTAGTGTTTTTATAATTGTTTTTTCTTGGTTCTGAAAAATATATTTTAAACTTTTATGAAAACAAATTTTTTTATTGGTCAAATTCTTTTGTTTTCATGATTATTGGTTTTGTTTTGATGAGAGGTTTGTATTTATATAACCCTCCGAGTTTATTAGATGTTTATTCCCAAATCATGTTTACCGGATGCTTAAATGTTTATATGGGTTGTTACTAGCTCAAGAGCTAGATATAGTTGCCTCTCTTGATTTTTGAAAATCAATGATGGTTTAGTTTTATACTCTTAAAAAATAATTTTTGTAAATCCATAGTTCATAATTCTTGTATGTTACTTTTGAACTATGAAAATTTTGCTTTGATTTTTTCTTTTAAATTCATTATATAAGCACAAATGGATGATTCAAATTTCAAATATGCTTTATAATGCATTCTATGAGTGGTTTAATCAAGTCCTCAAAGAAAGTATTCTTTTTGATCAAACATCGTTTTTGGATTCAAACTTTGATTTATGATTTCATTTGAGTGATTTGTTTTCTTTTGAAATTTTTTTTCATGGTTGTCATGTTCCCTCATTCTTTTGCTTTCATAAATTCATTCATACATGGTTTTTATGCTTGAGAAATGAGACACTATGTTCACTTTGATATATTTATATATGCTCTCATTGTCCTTATGTATGTGAGTTGTGTTTAGCATATTTTCCATCTATGCTTGCTCACATATGTTTACCATGATCTTCACTTCATATCTTCATATGGCATTTTGATAGGGGAAGCTACTCCCTTTTCTATATTTGTTTTTATACTCACCTATGCTTATTGATAGGGGGAGCTTTCGCTCTCTTAATTCTTTTATCCCCTTTTTGATGTTGTCAAATGGGGAGAAATATTATGAGTATATTCTTTCTTATTTATATGCATGATATAATATTCTTCATATATTCATTTCCTTTCATGCATATATCCTTTTTGTAAATTGTTTGTCATCATCAAAAAGGGGGAGATTGTTAGCCTTCTTGTTTTGACGATGATTTAACAAACAATTTACATCTAATATTGTTTGTCTAGTATTTGTATTCTCTTAATTATTGTAGACAAACAACGTGTTGGAGGATGGATGGAATTGCGCCTACACGATCCTATCCAACGGAGGTTGGTGGAATTGTGGAGTGAAGCAACATACAATTCAAGTTAAAGATCAAGTTCAAGCTTCATCCGCAAAGTGTACCAAGTCAAGCTCAATGAAGATCAAGATCAAGTTTGGGTAATTTAGTTTAGGAGTTTATATTATGTGTGTTAGTACTTTAAGCTCAATCATATACACACATACACGTTTTTGTTTTGTATATATATATATATATACATATATGTTTTGGTTTGATAGTTTTCAAGTTTTACTATGAAACAATTGAATATTATTAGAAAACATATTTTTGTTTCATACTTATATGCATATATATGATTTCATCAATATCAATTTTAGTTAGTTAAATGAAATCATGTTTTAGTGCATTATATGTGTATTTTGATAAAATACTATATTCATTGTTTATAAACTTCATAACAATAGTTTACATCTTTCTTCAAGTCTATAAAATCATTTTGTAAAGTTTTAAAAGTTGGTTTAGGTCAAAACGTCAAAATTCGTATGCTTACATTTTCATGTTTTGGACTATTTTGTAAAATGATGATATTTTTCATTTGGGAAGTCTTTTTTGGAAACCAATCATTGTAGCATGTTTATTATCATGTCTACAATCATTCCCCAAAGTTTTATATTTTTTGGAATTTATTTGATATTTTTAAATAGGGTTTTAAAATCAGAAAAACAGTTTTCAAAATCATAGTTTCATATATCAGTTCTCGGTCGACCGCACCTGTGTTCATTCGTCAGTGGGTAGCAGAGAGTTTATCGGTCGACCGCCGCGGTCGACCGAGAGCTCGAAATTTTCATCGGTCGACCGCACCGGTCGACCGAATAAGTCTCTGCTCGTTTTCTCAGATTGGGATCTGGATCGCGGTCGACCGTGAATTTTTTCGGTCAACCGCCGCTCAGTCAGATTCTTTCCAACGGCTAGTTTTGTTACCGTTATTTGGGACTTTTTTTGTCATCTGTTTGGGGTTTTTTTTGCTGTTGTTTCCTCTTCCTATATAAACCCCCAAACCCCCTTCTATCTCATCATCCAAGAGAGTTTTTAACCAAATTTAAAAGAGTTTTAACAAGGGTTTTAGTTTGGTTTAAGTGTGTTTAAGAAGCTTTTAAGCATTTGAAAGTTTGAGTTTGAGAAATCAATTTCACAAGAGCTTGAGGAGATCATCTATTGGTGTTTGGGCATCCAACTATTCTCCTTCTACCTCTTGATCTATTGAGAAGTTTTCTAACTCTTTTCTCTAGCAATTTTATTATTGATTTTCATATTCTTATTATTGCTAGTTTGCTATTTGAGTTAGATTTGATTTTATCTCATTGTTACACACACCCAATTAAGCTTATTGTATTTGCATTCATAATATTTTTGGGTTGGTGAGAGTTGTGACAATTGAGTGTGAGCTTTCATTATGTTCTCATCCATAGTAGAGAACAAACATTTATTGTATTGAGCCTTATTGTGAGATTCACTTTGTAATACACTTGTACACCGAGAGAAGTGTGTGGCGAAAGTCAGGGATCGTCCCAAGAGGAGTGGCGTCGGTTGACGAACCTAGAGAGAGGTTGTAACCGAGCACTTGAGGGAGACACGTCTAGTTCAACACTTAAGAGGGTGTAGAGTGAGATTGCAAGAGTGGTGATTGTAAAGTTTTCGGTTAGCTAGAAAACCGAGTGTGAGGTGTAAACGTTATTCGGGTGAACGTAGAAAACCCGGTTGTGATAGTGGATTTCTCCCCGAGAGTGGGGAACGGAGATGTAGGACGGAAGGTCCGAACTCCGTGATCATATTGTGTGTTTGCATTGTTTATTTTGCACTATCACATTTTTAGTTTGATTATATCACCTTTGTGTTAGTTTATATATCCTTGCACATATATTGCTTATATCTTATTGCTAGGATATTTCTTGTTGTTCATATTGCTTATCCTAGCTCATATATCTTGTTGTATTTCATACTTGCTAGGATAGCTTGTTAATTAATTTTAATTGGTATATAATCGGATTAGATTAGCATAAGACCCTAATCACCTCCCTTTAGGGTCCAACAATTGGTATCAGAGCAACATTAGAATCATAGCCTAAACAAGATGCATCATTCATATCCATAAATTGTAAAAATATGCAAGCAAGATGCAAATGCAATCAAAACAAGATTAGCACAATAAAATAACTTGGATCTTTAACTCAAGGCGATTAGACCTTAAATCAAAGAGCACCAAGCTCTGATACCAATTGTTATAACCTAGAGGGGGGGTGATTAGGGTCTTATACTAATCTAATCCGATTTAATGCCAATTAAAGGACTTCCCAAATGAAAAATATCATCATTTTATAAAATAGTCCAAAACATGAAAATGTAAGCATATGAATTTTGATGTTTTGACCTAAACCAACTTTTAAAACTTTACAAAATGATTTTATAGACTTAAAGAAAGATGTAAACTATTGTTATGAAGTCTATAAACAATGAATGTAGTATTTTATCAAAATACACATATAATGCAATAAAACACGATTTCATTTAACTAACTAAAATTGATATTGATGAAATCATATATATGCATATAAGTATGAAACAAAAATATGTTTTCTAATAATATTCAATTGTTTCATAGTAAAACTTGAAAACTATCAAACCAAAACATATATATATATATATATATATATATAAAACTATATATATACAAAACCAAAACGTGTATGTGTGTATATGATTGAGCTTAAAGTACTAACACACATAATATAAACTCCTAAACTAAATTACCCAAGCTTGATCTTGATCTTCATTGAGCTTGATTTGGTACACTTTGCGGATGAAGCTTGAACTTGATCTTTAACTTGAATTGTATGTTGCTTCACTCCACAATTCCACCAACCTCCATTGGATATGATCGTATAGGCGCAATTCCATCCATCCTCCAATACGTTGTTTGTCTACAATAATTAAGAGAACACAAATACTAGACAAACAATATTAGATGTAAATTGTTTGTTAAATCATCATCAAAACAAGAAGGCCAACAATAACATTATATAGTTGTATCATTTTCTTTTTTGGCTAAGAAATACTTTTACAAATTATATACAAAAGCAATTACTTAACAAGTATCATTTGACATTGGTGCTTCAATATAGGGAGACATATCATTTTCTTAAGTAAACAATCAAGTATCATTGTAGACCAAGAGAGTACTATTTGATACCAAACTAAGCATAAAATGATTCGTAGGAAATTGAGTGTGTCTACAACTTCTTTTTTCAAGTAGTTTTACTTTTTAACAACTCTTTAGAGTTGTAATAACATTCAACTAGAACATATACATTTGAATTAGGGTGTTAGATGAGAGTGTGTAAGTCTCCAATTACGTCCAAACTACACTTGTAGTTTATGTTTTACTCAGGATCCATGAAGATTTATTGAATTAAATCCGATAAGAGACTGAAACCCGTTTGAAAATTTTGACCATGTACCATTCACGGGTTCAACTTTTCAAGCTTGGGTTACACTAAAATGAGAGAGCTGTGATTTCACAAGGGGGTGACTGTAACCAATGATTTGATTTGTTCCCTCCTAAAAGGAACGAGATTGCTCCATTTCCCATTATGTCAGCAATTTTATGAGTGTGGGTTTCTTCAACTATAGAGATCCAACAATTAGGGTAAGCGTTTGAAATCTGTGCATTCAATTGACACAAGTGCTTTTAAGGGCCTTATCCAATGATGAGATTATTGGAGAAAGTTGGCTATACTCTGAACGATATGTTGTGCGCGGCGCGGAAGCCAAACAAACAACCAACTATGATGCTTTGAGAAACCAAACCAACGAACACCGAGAGAAAGACCAAACAAACACAAACACCAAAGTTTTACGTGGTTCGGCGAGATGCCTACGTCCACGGGGCAAGAAAGGGGGTGGGTTTTCACTAATAGAGAAGGAGAGTACAAATTGAGATTACAAATCGCTCACACGAACCAACTAATCTCACCAACAAATCTCTCAATCTCTCAACCAATAACCCTAACAAATAGCTCAGAAAGATCTCTCTTTTCTGTGCTCCAAAACCCCCAAAAACTTTCCTACAAAACCCTCAAATCGTATTGGTATTTATACCAAAACAGAAACCCAAACAGACTGCAAATAGGAGTCCAGATTTTCCAAAAAAATCCGTCATAAGTCGACTTATCAGTCTGTATAAGTCGACTTGGCAGAGCGAAAAACAGCAACTGGAGAAGAGATCGTAAGTCGACTTATAGAACCTGATAAGTCGACTTACCATAAGTCGACTTACAGTCGACTTAGCATAAGTCGTCTTGCCTCTGTGCATGAGTCGACTTATGACACCAAATCAGCTTTTTCAAGTTCTTCTCCACACGATATAGTTATGTATTTGTTATGGTCAAGTAAAGTCTAAAAAAGGTCGATACCACAAAGAAAATTAGACGAGGTTACTGTGTAAAAATAATGGTTAATAATACTACGACCCAAGACTGATTAACCATAAAAATAAATAAATAAATATTAAAAAATAAAAACATTCAAAGAGTTACTATGGGACTCTCGTTCTCCAATCACTCCCAAGATTATGGGATGATCAATGTGATTAGCATAGTGTCTTGATATGCTTCCATTCCTAGAAGAAAAAAAGGAATAGTTGTGACAGAAAATTTGCGCCGTAAAAAATTCTATCACAAGTGATAATTATCTATGATGAAATTTACTACAGTAATAATAACTGTCGCTCTAATTAACAAGGAAAATCAATAGCTACGGAAGTTTTCTCGCAAATCCATCGCAATTAGATTTTATTCTGTCACTACCTATATAAATCTGTCGTAAAGGTGGGATTGCAAAGTCCATTTTTTTAAAAGGAAGCATTTTCTACAGTTTTGTCATGGAATATTTTGTTGCAAATGGTGCAAAATAAAAAAAATAAAAATAGAAGAATACTTGATCTAACTTGTTAACAAAAAGAGAATATTTTCTCTCGCTCACCTCGCCCTCACCCTCATCCTCACCCTCACCCTCTCTCCCCCACCCAAACCCTAGCGATTTCCTTTGCCGAAGCAAAACCTAGCTATCTCCTCCATGCCTCATTTCTCACCTCATAGCCATATGGACTCTCTCCATAGAAACATAATGAGACTATGTAAAGTATAATAGATTAATCGGTATCCTTATCATAGGAGAGGATTTCCTCCTTGACGCTTATATGGCACAATCCCCACCATCCTCATAAAGTAGGAGAGAGAGTGTGAGTTGGTGGGGATTTATGCCTACTTTATGAGGGTGGTGGGGATTGTGCCACATAGGCGACAAGGAGGGAAATCTCCCCTATATATGACAAGGATACCCATTAATCTCAAAGTATAAACCATTTCTCACCTGTCATAGAAATATTAATACTATCAAAAGAAGAGCAGCTAACAAAGTCAGTCACTCATAAGTCAACAACTGTCATCTTACAACTAGTCTTATATAGGCGTGTCCATCTGGGCAGGCCCGGCCCAGGCCGGGCAAAACCGGAGCCCGGACCCGGGCCCGGTCGCCCTGGGCTGGGCCCAGGCCCAAGTCTAAGCGGGTCGGACACCAGGCCAGCCCGGTTTTGAAAATTTTTATTTTTTTTATTTTTTTTAAGTTTTAAAGAAAAAAGGCAAAAATAGACACAATTTTAATTAAAAAATTATATTATTAATCATTTGTAATTATGTAATTTATAAATATAAAAATATAAAAATTAAAATAATATAAAATATTTATAGAATTTATAGAAATTAAAAATTAAAAATAATTGTAGATAGCAAAGGGGCTGTTGAATTTATAGAAATAAACAAAATTAAAAATAATTATAGAATTCAAAGAGCCCCAAGGCCCTATCAAAGACTTTTAAATGTATATGTTGTAGCTAGAATTTGAACTACTAACCACATCTCCAAACTCCTAAAGTTTGCCACTAGACTAAATAGCCCAAAATATTCATGTTATTCATATATTATACATAAACAAATTGTAAATACTTATAGAAATTATATAAACAAATTGTATTATACATATACATATATATATAAAATATAAATTATATATATAAAATATAAATTATATATGGGTGAAGTGAATCTGCGGTGACTCCGTAGGCTGGATCTGAGGATGCGCGATCTGGGCCGTTTATTCAAAACCCCTCAGAGAGATCTGAGCCCTTCGTTGAAAATCCCATCCCCCCAAAATCCCTACCCTTCTCTCATCTCTCCCGCGCAGATCACCTCCCGCCTCCTCCTCTCCAGCCCCCGAAATCGCCGCCGGAGCTCGCCGCCCCCGATCAGCGTCGCCGTCGGTTCAAGATCGCGACTTCGGTTGCCATCACCGACCCCCTCCTCCTCACCACCGCCCGAAAGCGTCGCCGCCCAAGATCGGCCAAGCCCTCGACGTCCCCGTTCAGCATCGCCGCCGACCCCTTGCCCTAGCCATCACCTCCCCTCCTCCTCTCCAGCTTCCGAGATCGCCACCGCTGAGCGTCGCCGCCGGGTCATCGCCGTCTACTCCTCCTCTCCATCGAGCTCAGCCCTCGTCATCAGCCACGCCTCCGACGGCATTCGAGCTCAGCCATCAGGTTCATCGCCGGCTCCGGAGCTCGACCAAGCCCTCGACGTCTGCCTCGCCATCACCTCCCCCCTCCTCTCCACCTCCCAGAATCGCCGTAGCCTGCGCTTGCCGTCCCCGCTCAGTGTTGCCGCCGGCTCATCGCACTTGCCGCTGTCGAGCTCGCCTCCACCGAGGTAAGGCATCAGGTCTAAATTAACGTGTTAGTTCTAACTGAAATGCATGTTAGCTAGCTCTAAATTAACGTGTTAGTTTTAACTGAAATGCATGTTAATGCTACCGGGATGCATGTTAGCTCTAATGGAGATGATGTTAGTTCTATTACAAGGCATGTTAGTTCTAGTTGGCGTTCCTGTTAGATCTAGTGGATTTCATGATGGTTCTATCTTCCCTCATGCATATTCCTTGGATCTATCTTCTTCCTTTTAATTTCAGCTCATACATTACTTGGTTTGCAGCACTCACTCTATGGCTACGAGCCGGATAATTTAGAGCTATTTTTGCCATGTATTGTTAAATTGGATATAAACTTTAAATTTGGTTTAAACTATGGTAATGAAATTGTTTAGTGAAATTAAAAGATCAACTTGATGACATTTTTTGAGCGATTTTGAACTTCTTATATGTGATAATTTGATAGCTTGTATAGACACTCCAACAATTCTCTCACGTGAGGCAACAATGGAAGAAGATAAAGGCCAGGACCATGATCTACTATCTACAACATGGCTTCCCCCTCAGGTGATAATATCTTATTGTTTATAGTGTACTACTAACTAATGACATATACCAAAATAGTTGTCTTTTAGCATGAGTTTTGTTTCTCTATTTTTATAGGCATCCGAGCATGAGGAGAATGGTGATGAGCTTATGGGCGTTGAAAATGGTGAAGATAATTTAAACAGCATTGATCCATATATCGGAATGGAGTTCTCTACTCATGAGGAAGCTTATAATTTCTACAATGCATACGCCAGACTTAAGGGATTTGGTGTTCGCAAGGGTCACACAGCTTGGTCGAGAAAGAAAGATGCAATCCTATCTAGAATATTTGTATGTGACAAAGAAGGCTTTAAATCTTTAAAAGATAAAAGAGAAGATGGTCGGAATGTAATTCGAAAGTTCGATACAAGATGTGGATGCAACGCAAGGATGGTTATTGGACTTGATAGAAGCACTGAAAAATGGATGGTCCGAAAGTTAAACAGTAAGCATAATGGTCATCCATTAACCACCCCAACTCGGGTAAAGAAGCACTACTCACATCGGACACTTCATCGAGCTCAATCGACAAAAAGGTTGATAGATACTCTTGACAATCAAGGTTTACGGCCTTCTGCCATTTGTAAGGTTGTAGACGTTGCTCATGGCAATGAACAAGGCTCTCTCACTCCACAAGAATGCCAAGCACAACTTAGACTTAAACGAAGAAACAACATCGGCCATGAGTGCGTGAACATAGTTCGTCAATTTCAAGAGAAAAAGGTATCTGATCCTCAATTTTACTTCGCACTTGATTTAGAAAATGATGGGACGATGAGAAGTGTTTTTTGGATGGATGGTAGGTCGAGGACTTCTTACTTGCAATTTGGAGATGTTGTTTGCTTTGATGTTACGTATAGAACGAACAATTTAAAATTGCCGTTTGCACCATTTACGGGCGTTAACCATCATCGACAGTCTACTCTATTTGGGTGTGCGTTACTGGCCGATGAAACGGAGGAGACGTTTATATGGTTATTTAGCCAATGGTTAAAATGTATGTCGGGTATAGCACCAGTAGCAATCATCACTGATCAAGATAAAGCTATGTGTGGTGCTATTCACAAAGTTTTTCCTAAAACTCGCCATCGCTTTTGTTCTTGGCACCTTCGTAGGAATGCCTTACAAAATCTTCAATCAATGCATAATGATTATGGTGAGGATGTTTCTATAAAGTATAACAAATGGTATTGGAGTAAATCGGAAGAAAAATTTGAAAAGCGTTGGGAAGAAATGAGGGACAAATATGGTGCAGATAAAAGGAGTTGGTTAGTAAATTTATACAATCATCGAGATCATTGGGCTCCAGTGTATCTTAAAGATACTTTTACTACAAGAATGACATCTACTCAGCGGAGTGAGGGAATTAATGCTTTTTTTGATCATTTTGTGAATGTAAATACCGAGTTACATGATTTTGTTAAGCAGTATGATAATGCTGTCAGAGCTCGCCGAGCCGCTGAACTTGAGCAAGATTTTAAGTCCACAAACTCAGTTCCTACATTGATAATTGAACATCCCATTGAAAAACAAGCTCGGGAGAATTATACGAAGAATCTGTTTACTA
Source organism: Asparagus kiusianus (assembly GCA_022839385.1). Classification (NCBI taxonomy): domain Eukaryota; kingdom Viridiplantae; phylum Streptophyta; class Magnoliopsida; order Asparagales; family Asparagaceae; genus Asparagus; species Asparagus kiusianus. Next base: position 11,192 of record BQKN01061344.1, on the reverse strand, counting down.
TCTTTCAGAAAGAACTCAAGGATAGTTACTCCATGCTTCATGAAAAGTTGTCGAAGGACGGCGCAAGTGCTACTTATGCCGTTTGGAATATAGATAGCGAGGCTGAAAGCAAGAAGATAGTAAAGCATCATGTTGTTTTCGATACATCCAAAGAAAAAAGAATTAAGTGCTCTTGTGCGAGATTTGAGATGGAAGGTATATTATGCAAACATAGCTTGCACATTTTAGTAAAGAAGCAAGTATTAGAAATTCCATCAAGATATATCATGCAACGATGGACAATTAAAGCAAGACATGTTGGTTGCGGAGTTGTTAGAAATTGCATTACAAATAGTGAAGACCAACTATCTATCATTAAACATTAGGCCCTTAGGAGTAGATGTAACAAGGCACTAGAAGATACATTGACTTCAAGTACACTTCATGATAAGTTTAGTGCTTTTTTAGACTCATTTTTTGCAGAAGTTGAGAATTCCAAGATTGAGAAGGAACATAACGACAATGGAAATGAGAGCAATGCCAGCAATAAGATGCCTACTTCATCCATACCCATCTCTATAGAGGAAGCAACTCAAATCACTATTCGTGATCCAGATAAGCCTGTTGCCACGAAGGGACGACCAGCACATGCTACTAGAATTAAGTCGGGAGTGGAGATAGCACAAGAAAAGAGTATTAAAAAACAAAGATTTTGTGGGTTTTGTAAGGGAAAAGGCCATTATATAACGAGTTGTCCTTTAGCTAAGGTATTATACTTAATCTTGATTTAATATTTTTTCAATGTCTTTGCATTTGTCATGATAAAGTTGCAATTTTTTTTGTAGAACAAAAATGTTGCTGGTGGAGGTCGAGAAAGTTAACGGCATCGCCAAAACAAAGTTTACGGAGGGCCAAAACAAAGCATGTGTTTCGGTTGAATGTTCACAATTTGATTTATTCACTTTTCCCTTAAGATTTATGTATGTATGGATGATAATGTGGTTGTATGGATTAATCATGTATGGATGATAATTTGAATTAATTTTTTCCCCCAGAACAATGAGGAACAAAACAGTATTAAGTGGGTACAAAACGAGCAATTAGTGGGTACTAAACTTGAATAAGTGGGTACAAAAATAAAATCATGGCATTATTAGGTATAAAGCTTGATTAAGTGGGTACAAAACTTTCTTAAGTGGGTACAAAGCTTGATTAAGTGGGTACAATATTTGAATCCAGAGCAAAGAGGTACAAAAGGGTGCCTAAGTAGGTACAAAACGTGTATAAATGGGTACAAAACTTGAATAAGTGTGT
>BQKN01061341.1:62205-78806 GCA_022839385.1 Asparagus kiusianus | reverse complement strand
TGTGTTTATATATATATATATATATATATATATATATATATATATTCCTTAGTAATTTTGTTCTGATTTATTGGGCTTTCTAAGTGATCATTTAAGGAGTTTTAGGTCAATAGAGGCTAACCCAATTGGGCTTACATCATTAAGTAGGGAAATACTCTTTAGGCTTAATCATTCGGTTAACTTAGGCTTAGTGAGATAGAATTACCTTAGAGTTTAAGAGAATTTCTATTGATGCCTATTTTTCGCACTCTTCTTTTGCAAAGTTAGTTTTTCTAAATGTGTGTGTGTAGCTTGAAAAATATTTAGATCAAGACGACTTAAAGAATTATTTTCTACTCTAATCTAAACTTGGAAAAATTTTATTCATTTAATTACAAGTCTAAGTTAAGACTTTAGTGAAGTGTACTACTTAAATCATTTCTTGATAGATTTGTTTAGAGTTATCATAAAAGGTTAACTTGAGTGTAAAACTAATTAAGAATTAAAAATTTTAAAATTTATAAAGTAAATTAATTATTAATAAACTCTATTAAGTTGGCAAGTGACAAAAAAAATTAGAAAGAAAAGTGAAGAAAATATGTGACATAGGAAAAAGGAATAAAAATGGTAAAATAAAGAGGAAAAATAACTAGTCTCTATCCCCACACCTAAAAATTACATTGTCCTCAATGCAAACTCTATGATAAACAAATCAAAGCAGATGAGAAATTAAGAACTTATATTTGTTCGGTTGACCTCGAATATGATGAAATGATAAAAATCTGCAATTACATTTGTCATAAGGAGGATGAAATCAAAATTTTCTTCTTTTTCTTCTTTTTTCATTTTTCATTTTTATTTTTTTAATTTTTTTCATATCTTTTTTTTATTTTTCTCTTCTTCTTTTCTTTTTTTCCACTTTTTCAAGAGAACAAGAAACTCTCAAATGAGAAAAGAATAAATTTTTTTATTATTCTTATTATTACGAGATAAAAAGTAAAGATGTAGAATGAAAGATTAAGCATAAAACAGCTCATACTTTACATTAAATCTATCCTATTGCTGAAATTCTTTCCTGGATTTTAAAGAAGTCCGAAATGGTAAACTCAAAGATATGTTTAAATTCTGTACACTTCAAAGTATTCAATAATTTCTGCAGCATTCAAATGTAGGTATGAATGGTGTTATGTGTTTTATATTTTCAATGTTGATTAGACAAAAAGCAAGTCTCGGGTTTGAACTTAGGTTCCTCATTACTACAAGTTCGTCTTAACACAACTAGTTTTTCTTTCAAACCCAAGATTCATGGTTCAGGTATGAAAATATGGTTATTCTATAATTTCTAGGAACCTAAGCTCATCAGTAAAATGTTCTTCAAAACTAAAATTAGAGAAAGTTGTATCTAACTATTTTCCTTTATTCTGAAAGACCTGTTCTAATTCTATTTTCTCTAGTATTTTTGGCTCCTCACCAAAGAGTTTCTCAAAACTCAGGTTTGACTCATTTTTTTTTGAAAAATACATGTCTTAAAGAATGAGTGATTTAATATTTGTTAGTTCATTAGTTTTAAAAATTGGTTCAACACAGATTAATTGATTGGTATTATCTCCAATCCAAACTTGTATACACCAAAAAAATTGGATTTTATTCTTTTTTTTCTTTTTTTAACTATAAGGGAAAAGGTTCTTTAAAAAATAAAAGTTAGTTTTTTGTTGTTTTTTAGAGACCTAAAATATTAATGAGAGAAGAAAAGAAGGATAAAAGAAAAATCTAATTAAAACAAATTAAAAACAACCACTTTAAAACAACCACTCTTATTTCTAGGGTTAAGCCTAGACTCAACTAGACCAGCTCCTAACCAAAAACTCATTGAGTGAAAAGATTGAAGTTTACTTAGTTATTTAGCTAGGTAAGGATAGTACTAGAAGAAAACACCCTAATGCCACTAGGAAAGAATCCTAGAGGGGGTGTGAATAGGGTTTATGCTAATCTAATCTGATTTTATACCGATTAAAAACTTACTAATAATATATCCTAACAAATTAGATATATTTCAAGATATATATGCAAGGATATACAAACGAGGGAAAAATAAACAAACAAGATAGTGGGAATATAAACAATGAGCAATTGACAAAGGTGATATAAGATGAACACAAAAATAAGTGCGCCAATGCAAACTCAAACAAGCGATATGATCATGGAGTTCGGTCCCCACGACCTACGTCTCCGCTCCTCACCTCCAGGAGATCTCCACTATCACAATCGGGTTTTCTACGCTCACTCGAATAACGTTTACACCTCACACTCGATTTTCTAGCTCACTGAAAACTTTACAATCACTCACAATGTAAAGACACTAACTATCACATCAAGTATTGGTCTTTAGCCCGTGTCTCCCTCAAGTGTTAGGAATTACAACATCTCTCTAGGTATTACCACCTACCCCACTCCTCTTGGGACGACCCCATCTCTCACCACACACTCCTCTCGGTGTATTAGTGTAATACAAAGTGAACCTCACAATAATAGCTCACAACAAATGATTGTTCTCTAAACAATGCGAGAATTCAATTAAGCACAACTTAATATTACAATCTCTCACAACCCAAATTATACTATGTATGTAAATACTAAAAGCTCAAGTGGGTGGGTATAACAATGAGATTCAATAAATCAAAATCAAACTAAACTTAATATAAACTCTAGCTTAGAAAAATAATAATCAAACAATTATATATAAATGTGAAACTAGATTGAGTTTAGAAAACTTCTCTAATAAATGACAAGAGTGAGCGAGAGATGAGTTGAAGCTCAAACACCAAAGGATGATCTCTTCTTGCTCTTGTGAAAATTTCTTCACAAACTTGTAAATAAACTTTAAACATTTTTAAATAAAATTTAAACCCTTGTAAAACTTGTTTTTTAAATACTCTTAATTACCTCAGAATGTTAGAGGACAAGGGGTATATATAGGCTCATGGAACAACCCTAAAAACCCAAGAAATCCTAGCAAAAAGATAAAATAACAGCAACATAAAAATCTAGTCGGTCGACTGGTCAGTCGACTGATGAGCTGACCGTTACAGGAACTAGCAGCTCATTGGTTGACTAAAGAACACGATCAGTCGACTGATGACCTCATCAGTCGACTGATGACCTCATCAGTCGACTGATCAGTCGACCAGAATAAAACAAAATTTTTTGACTATTCCAGGTGTTTTCTTCAGTCGACTCAACACATGTATTAGTCAACTGATAACATAATATTAGTCTAAAATAAACAGTAAAACTAAACTTTAAAGTGCCTTTAAAAATAGCAAATAAATTCAAAAATTTATAAAACTTTAGGAAATGATTATAAACATAAAAATGAACATGTTACAAAAGCACTTCCCATTTGAGAAATCTCATCATTTTTCAAAATAGTCCAAAACATGAAAATGAACATACTTAAAATTTGATGTTTTGACTAAACCATGTTTTGAAACTTTATAAAATAATTATATAGACTTGATAAAAGATATAAACTATTTTTGTTAAGTATATAATCTAAAAACATAATGTTTTATCAAATATAATAAAATATGAAATATATGAATGTGTATATGAATATATATTTGTTTCATATCTACATAACTATACCAAAACAACTTAACCATATGAAAACAAATAAATATATATATATATATATATATAAATATGTATTTCTTTCATATTTAAACTTAAAAATAAAAAAACAAAACTTGTGTGTGTGTGTGTGTGTGTATATAAACCAAATACGTGTGTGTGTGTATATGATATTGAGCTTAAAGTACTAAACACACATAATATAAACCTATTCTAAATAAGGTCTTCAATAAGCGCGACTTGGTAAACTTACGGATGAAGCTTGAACTTGGATCTTTAACTTGAAATACAAGGCTTCGTACCGATATTCCACCAACCTCCATTTGATATGATCGTTGAAGTGGATTCCACCCAACCTCCAACTTATTGTTTGTCTAGAATAAATACAAAAATATAAATACTAGATAAACAATATTAGTTATAAATTATTTATTAAAACATCATCAAAATGAAAAGGCCAACACTAGAGAGAGGCTAAAAATTAATTAAGTATCTATTTCCTTGTGGAGCACTTTACGTAACCTCTAAACCTTGCATTAGACTCCGGCAGATTCAAGTAAACTTAAACCGGTTTATTTAAAACTTTCTTGTTCCTTAATGAGCTTGAGCCCATAGAGACCAACATCTAATGAGTTTTAAAAGGCTTGGATTTATGTGGTTAAAAGTTAGTGACTTGTGGGCTAAGGAAAGGGTGATGAGATCCCTCACGGTATCTTGATTATGGGATATTTGCCCTTAAGAGTATTTACAAGTGTGTATCAAATTAAGACACTCAAATCACTTGGGTGACTGCTTACTAACTATATGTAACGTAACCCTAAGAATTAAAAGCAACTATAAATGATGAAAAAAGGAAAATATTTTTATTTTTTTATTAGAGTCAACAAACAAACAAATAAATGTGAGAGAAAGAGCCTTTGTTTGGATTTATTATCTTGTTAGTGGTTATTTAAGTGGAGGGTGGATTTTATTAGGTCAAAAAAATTTATTTTATTAGATCCTAATTGTCTCTAATACGAAAATCCTAACTAGAATGTGGAATCAAAAATACAAGTAAAGAAAACTTACATTTCAAGCAAATCTTCTCTCTAATCTTTAACTTTCTCCTTCAAAGTTATTCCTTCATACTTAAACACACAAATCAAAGAATCGAAATAGAGAAATTCCCATTACAGGCACCTCCCGCGGCAACAGAGCCAAAAATTTGATAGGAAATAAATAAAACCTAAGTTGCAAGTGCACAACTATTAAGTTATAGTATAAAAGATGACGATTCCTCAAGAAAAGGGTTGTAAGAGATAATCAAAAGTGGTTTCTAAGCTGCGTGTTGTGTGGACAATTAAGAGTGACAAATGTGATTGTGGAGAGATAAAGAAAGTGGGTGTGATTATATGCAAATAAAACAAAATTAGATTAAGAGGGGAGAAGAAGTTAGAGGAAAATAAGAAGCAAATAAAGTGAAATCAAGAATAAAGAGGGAAATCACAAGTAAAAGATGGAGGAAAACAATTAGAGAAAAAAGGAATCTAGAATTGAATCCATTAGTTAATTTCACTTAGAAATTATAAACTATTCTCTTTTTATTATACTTTACTTTAGATTTATTAAGAATAGACTATCAAAGCATTAAAAGAAAGCATAACTTATCAAATTATCATCCAAGTAAAATTAACATTCATGTCGTCAGGTGGTTTTAAAAAATATGATTATCAAATTATCATCCAAGTAAAAATATGATTATCAAATTCATGTCGTCAGGTGGTTTTAAAAAATATTTTTTAAAATTTATTGTCTTATAAAATTAAATATTTTGATGCTCCAAAACAATTTTTATTTATGTTTATGAGAATTGTAATTTAGGCATGAGCAATACATGAATTGTCTTGCCCAAAAGAATTGCCTAAAATAAATAATATTAGAGGGGACTGAATATAAAATATTATTTATAAATAATTAATCTCATATTATGAAAGAGATTTTATGATCAGATGGTCGGATAAGGATTTTACTGTTACATTAAAATTATAAATGTGATTAATAATTGGTTCTCGATTTAGGATCCAATTGGTCTTATTAATGTCATTAGAAGAGGTATACATGCAATACAATTATATTTCAATCTTAATTGTTATGGAAAGAGTATTCCATCCTTAATTGTTATAAAAAAGAGTATTCTACCTTTAATTCCTGTGGAAAAAATATTCTATCTTTAACTATTATGGAAAGAGTTTTGAAAATTAAGAATTGTTTGAAATTAAAACCTATAAAGCAAGTCTAATCCTATATATAGGGTTCATATGTAGCCTTATGAGATGAACAATACAGAATAAAAGAAAAAAATAAAAAATTTAGAACCTATCTTTTAATATTGCTCATCTTTGGTGACGGATGGATTTTAATTGGAGGTTTTTTCTCTTAAGGAAGCTATTTTGGGATCTTTGAATGGATTATTGAAGACACTCGAAAAGCATTTCAGATATTCTTCTAATTTTTAATTAATTTTGATTAATAGTCATTATAAGCATATTCCGCCTCGTTGTATGTCATGTTTTCAACAGAATGTACATGTCAACAACTGCAAATATTCAACTTTTACCGATGAGGTTGTTGATAAGTGGGAATGAAAGGTATAGAAGCATATCAGCTAGAGACAAGTGGGCTCGAAACTTTTCCAATATTAAAAGTAAAGAGCACGATGATTGTTGACGAAGTTTCCTTTCTTATCGAAGGATCCTATGTGAAGTTCTCCATCGTCGCTGATGCCTAGAACTTTAGGCATTATGAAGAGGAGAGGGTTTTGTTTGGATCTCTAGCGATGAGATTCGCAAAAGATGAGGGTCTAATATTAAAGAATGCTATGATTTTGAAACTAAACAGAGCTTGAAGAGAGTGCACATGTGATGCTGTAAGACGATTTGGAAGATGATATCCATAGGAAGAGGAGAGGATCTAGCTCTTCGCCTTGATGATGCTTGACATTTCATGATGAGAATGTTTTTCCCCTTTCTTTCTTCTTCATCCCCCTTTCTTTCTTCTTCATCATTTTTAAGAAAGTAGTGAAGGAGGTGATTGGGTTTTCAATGACAGGATGGGTTGCGGTGGGCTCTATGATCCTAGATTTTTCATGCTAAGAAGATTTTATTTTCCTTTCTTCCATCTGTTGGCCTTCTTGTTTTGATGATGATTTAGCAAATAATTTATATCTAATGTTGTTTATCTAGTGTTTGTATTTTCGTATTTATTCTAGGCAAACAACGTGTTGGAGGTTGGATGGATTGCGCTTCAATGATCAAATCCAATGGAGATTGGCGGAATAGTGGTTGAAGCCTATGCAATTCAAGTTAAGATCTAAGTTCAAGCTTCATCCGCAGAGTGTACCAAGTCAAGCTTATTAAAGATCAAGATTGCTTGGGTAACTTAGTTTAGGTGTTTATATTATGTGTGTTGATACTTTAAGCTCAATCATATATACAAACAAGTATTTGATTTTTATAGTTATATATATATACACACACACACAAAAGTTTTGGTTTCTATGTATATATATAGTTATATACATACATACATGGTTTTGAGTTTTCATGTTTATAAATATGAGATTACATATTTCATATTTATTATTGTTTTGGTTTAGCTACATATATATGAAACAACAAACAAATTTATTCACATTGTAATTTGCTTCATATTCTATTATGTTTAAGAATATATTACATAGAATATGCAATTCTATGAAAATATTATTTTCTTCGTTTATGGACTTAACAATAATGATATACATCTTCTATTAAGTCTATATAATTATTTTGTAAAGTTTCAAAACGTGGTTTAGCGAAAATGTTAAAATTCATGTGTTTACATTTTTATGTTTTGGACATACTTGTAAAATACATGAGTTTTCACAATTGGGAAATGAAATTTAAAAAATTTCTTCATTTACATGTTTATATTCATATATACAAATATTTTCCCAAGTTTTACTAATTTTGGAGTTGTTTTGTTATTTTCAATTGAATTTATAAAAACGAGTATTCAGCAGTTTTTCAGAAACTATTTATTTGTGTTCAAACATTTATTTCTCTCAACTGGGAAGTAATTTTTTAGAAATTCTTTCTCTAACATGTTCAAATACATGTCTAGAACCTTTCTACAAAATTTCATGATTTTTGGAGTTGATTTACTATTTTTAATTTATTTTACAAAGTCAGATATATAAATTTCCAGAATGCTGGATTTTAGGGTATTTTGGTCTTTTCAGCCTATAACGGCTAGTTTTTGATATTTTTAGTTTTTGGATGTTTGTGGCTGGTTTAAGAGGCTATAAAAAGCCCTCAACTTTTATTGTTTCTTATGGATATTTAAGAGAGTTTTAAAAAGAGTTTTACAAGTTTGTTGAAGGGTTTTTAAGTTTGTTTCAAGAGTTTGTTTGTGAAAAAAATTCCACAAGAGCTTGAGGAGATCATCTATTGGAGTTTGAGCAATCAACTATTCTCTCTCCATCTCTTATCATCTATTAAGAAGTTTTCTAAACTCTTTTCTAGATTTATATTTATTTGTTAGATTATCATCTTATTAAAGCTAGTTTTATATTGAGTTTAGATTTGATTAATCTCATTGTTACACACACCCACTTGAGCTTATTGTATTTATATTCATAATATATTTGGGGTTGTGAGAGATAGTTGCTTCAGATATGAAACTTTGAGTATTCAGAGATGCTCTCGTTATTCCTAATAAAATTGCCCGATAACAGATCGCTTCGTCTAAAGCACGCCCCGCTCGTTCCGCTCGCAACAATCCAATTAATTCTTCAGGTAAAAAAACATTAGACATTCCATCTTCTAAAACCAACACTTTTGATGTTACTTGCCGTACAATAATCTCTATATTTCTATTATGGATCTGGACCCCCTGGGATCGATAAACCTTTTGGATCTTATTAACCAAAGAGATACGACTTTGGGCTATGGTTAGCTCAGTGCCAATTAAGAATCCCCAAGGAATTCCAAGAATTCTTGGTATACGTTCGTTCCAACCTTCAACTCTCCTTTCAAGGTTCATCGATATTGAACCAATTGAACGCACTTCTAAGATTTGTTCCACTTTTGGAAGACCTTGCATTATGTCACCAGATCGGGATTTTTCATATATAAATGTAACTAATGTATCTCCTTCAGAAAGGGTTTGCCCATAATGTCCATGAACAGTCTCTCCTGGAGTGGCCAAATAGGGCTTAGCTGATCTTATAATTAAGGAGTCAACATGAACAATTAAAATTTGGCCAGATTTTTTTATGTGTGGTCCATATTTAACTAGACATATATTTTCACAAAGAAATTGTCCAATGCTAATTATCGTAGATGTCTCTTCACAATAATTGTGATGTAGAAAGCACCAATTTAAATGGAATAGATTCAAAATGATATTATTGCACGGACTGGGATTTAAAATCCTCCTATTTTCATCTATTAAACAGTATTTAAGTACTTCAAATACGTGGAAAGTCTGTTTAAAATTGTCAAATAGCCAATATTTGTTTAACAATATCTGATTATGAGTTATTAAATGGTAAGATGAATAAAAGTTCATTATTTTAGGTACAATAGTACCTAAGGGGCCTAACAAATCCCTAATTGGAATTATGGGATTCGATTCTTTTGCCACATTGTTATATTTTGAACCGTTGAATGGACCAACTCGAAAACAATTGAATGATGACAAAATTCTCAAAGATTGGCATTCCTTATTTCGATTCAATAACGTACCAATATTTCCTTGATGTTGGGTAACTAATGGAATCCTCGTTTTGGAATAAAAAGGATTGATATTGGTGCGACCTAATCCATTAGTTGGAATCAATCTTGTATGAGAACAAACCATTTATTGTTACATTGAGAATGTTGTAAGATTTTCGGTGAGCTAAAAAATCGAGTGTGTTGTTGTGAAGTTTTCGGTGAACTAGAAAACCGAGTGTGAGGAGTGGACGTTGATCGGTGAACGTTGAAAACCGACATTGTGAGTGAGTGTATACGTTGATCAGTGATCGTTGAAAGCCGGCATAGTGTCATTATTCGAGTGAGCGTAGAAAACCCGATCGTGATAGTGGATTTCTCCCCGGGAGTGGGGAGCGGAGACGTAGGACGGAAGGTCCGAACTCCGTGATCATATTGCTTGTTTGAGTTTGTCTTAGCACACTTATATTTGTTCATCTTTATAGCCTTTCTCTCATTGTTTATTTCATCCACTATATCATTTGTTTATGTTACCCTTGTGTTTGCATATCCTTGCATATATCATATAGTATACCTCTTTGCTAGGATATATCACCTTGTGTATATTGCATATTCTTGCACTTAACTCTTTGTATATCTATCTTGCAAGAATATATTTGTTAATTAGTTTTAATTAGCATAAAATTAGATTAGATTAGCATAAGACCCTAATCACCCCCCTCTAGGGTCCAACACCATCTTCTTCATCATCTTCTCTCTTTGAGTAATAAAAAATTATCCTTTCAGCAAATTCAATGACAAACATCATCTTCTTTTCTTCCTTTAAGTTACTAAAAAAGAATAGGGAAAGAGATGGATCGAAAAAAAGAAGAGAAAAGAGAAGAGAGAGGGGCGAAGGAGATAATTTGTATTTCTGATTTTTTTAAAGAAATTCTATTTGATTTACTTTTTTTTGTTATGGTTAATTATGATTTCTGATTTTTTTTTCAAATTTTATTTATTGTAGTTATGGTTAGTTATGATTCTGATGATTCCTAGCTTAGATGAGGGTTAGCTCATGTTTCAACTTCTCATAAGTTAATAGATTAAGTTTGACATATATTACAAAATCTAATTTTAAGTAGCAAATTTGTCTAACTATATCTGAGAACAGATTTTTCTTATCTAAGAAGTGCCCAAACTTAAGGAGATTTTTGGGTTTAATCCACTTTATATTTCTAAGAGTCAAGCGCACTTCAAAGCATCAATAAGAAAACTCCTTGGAACAATGACAAAATATTGAATTACAAGAAATTAACTCTTGTTCTTGACCAAATAGACCATCCTAAAATTCTAATAAATAAAGTGGAAAAAAAAGAAGTCAGTTACACAAGCTCAAGTACATGAAGCTCTCCACAAAAAAAAGCCTAGTGGTAAATGATTTGTTCTTATCTATGATCACTTGGGTTCCATTCTTTTGGGGATCATAGTAAACCAATTTGTTGATGAACCTGTTCTCAACCTTGGTCAATATTCTACCATCTCCATCAATCATTAAAGGGTTAACGTCCGACTTTATGCTGCCATGCAAAGAGGATACATCAATATTGTACTGCTTCACCCAATGGCCTCGCTTGTAGTCCTTCAACATCTATAGATCCTTAGGCTTCCGTGAAGTGTTCCACCATACTCTGTGTTCTACGCATAGTTCTCCATTGGGACCTCGCTTAAATATTTTTATTTCTCTCAAAGTGAAGTCGCCTAATTGCCATGGAGCTTGGATCACAGACCACTCTCCCGCTTGAGATCAAACTGTCGTATGCCTTCACTAGAATAACTAGGCATCAGGTTAATGTACATGTCAACAACTGAGAAATATTCATTTCTTACTGATGAGATTGTTGAAGAGTGCACTGTTAGACCCTAGAGGGGGGTGATTAGAGTCTTATGCTAATCTAATCCGATTTTATGCCAATTAAGACCAATTAATAAATTTTTCTTACAAGATAGATATACAATATATTACAAGCAAGAATAAGCAATATGAACAAATGGATATATCCTAGCAATGGGATATTACAAATATATGAGCAAGGATATATAGACTAACACAAGGGTAAAATAAACAAACTATAAAAGAGATAGGGCGATATGATGAGCAATACACAAAGGCGATATAAGATATGAATACAAGAATAAGAACGCCAATGCAATTACAAACAAAACGATATGATCACGAAGTTTGGTCTAACCACTTGACCTATGTCTCCGCTCCTCACCTCGAGGAGATCTCCACTATCACAATAACCGGGTTTTCTATGCTTACCCGAACAATGTTTACACCACACAATACAGTTTTCTAGTTTACCGAAAACTCTACAACTAACACACTCTTGTAATCTCACTCTACACCCTCTCAAGTGTTGAACTAGACGTGTCTCCCTCAAGTACTCGGATACAACCTCTCTCTAGGTTCGTCAACCGACATCACTCCTCTTGGGACGATCCCCGACTCTTGCCACACACTTCTCTTAGTGTACAAGTGTATTACAAAGTGATCTCACAATAAAGCACAATACTAAGTGTTTGTTCTCTATAATGGATGAGAACGAATTATAAGCTCACTCTCTAAGTTACACAATCCCACAACCCAATTATACTATGAATGTAAATACAATAAGCTCAATGGTTGTGTATGTATAAACAAAGAGAAAATAAAATCAACTAAACTCAATATGAACACTAGCTTAATAAGATGACAATCAAACAATATAAAATATAAATGTAGATTGAGTTTAGAAAAACTTCTCAATAGATCAAGAGTGGAAGGAGAAGAGTTGGATGCTCAAACACCAAATAGATGATCTCTTCAAGCTCTTGTGTAATTGATTCACAAAACCGAAACACTCAAATGCTTAAAAGCTTATAAACACACTTTAAAGAAACTTAAACCCTTAATTAAAACTTTGTTAAACCCCTTGGATTGCTACTGAAAACTGAGGTATAATGGGGTATTTATATGAAACCCCAAAGCCAAGAGATCAGCCAAGAAAAGACCAAAAAACCAGCTCAACAACGGCTCTGGAAACTAGCCGTTGCAGCAGATTTGATAGTGCGGCGGTCGACCGTGACGGTCGACCGCGAAGGTTATCAAAGCAGAGAAAACTTCCAGAGAGTTCGACAGTCGACCGTGACGGTCGACCGTGGAATTTTTAGCTTGACGGTCGACCGCCACGGTCGACCGTGAAAGTTTCTGATGCTCACTCAGAGAAAAACATAGGCGCGGTCGACCGTGACGGTCGACCGTAAACTGATACAAAATATTTTAGGTTTGAAAGTGAAATGCTGATTTTAAAACTCTGTTTAAAAATATCAAATAAATTCCAAAAAAATATAAAACTTTAGGGAATGATTGTAGGCATGATAATAAATATGCCACAAAGACTGGTTTCCAAAAAGGACTTCCCAAAAAAAAATATCATCATTTTAAAAATAGTCCAAAATATGAAAATGTGAATTTTGACATTTTGGCTAAACCATGTTTTAAAACTTTACAAAATTATTTTATAGACATGAAGAAAGATGTAAACTATTGTTATGAAGTCTATAAATAATAAATATAGTATTTTATCAAAATACACATATAATGCACTAAAACATGATTTCATTGAACTAAATAAAATTGATATTGATGAAATCATACATATGCATGTATGTATGAAACAAAAATATATTTTCTAATTATATTCAATTGTTTCATAGTAAAACTTAAAAACTATCAAACCAAAACATATATGTATATATATACCTATATATATACATGGAAACTAATAAATGTGTGTGTGTATATTATATTGAGCTTAAGGTACTAACACACATAATATAAACTCCTAAACTAAATTACCCAAGCTTGATCTTGATCTTCAATAGCTTGACTTGGTAATCTTACGGATGAAGTTTGAACTTGTATCTTTAACTTGAATGTACGCTGCTTCACTCCACAATTCCGCCAACCTCCATTGGATATGATCGTTGAAGCTTTATTCCATCCATCCTCTAACTTGTTGTTTGTCTACAATAAATAGATAAACACAAACACTAGACAAACAACATTAGTAATAAATTGTTTGTTAAACATCATCAAAACAAAGAGGCCAACATGCACATGAAAGGTACAGAAGCATATCAGCTCGAGACAAGTGGGCACGAAACCTTTCTAATATTGAAAGTTAAGAGCATGATGGTTGTTGACTAGGTTTCCTTTCTTATCGAAGGATCTTATATGAAGTTCTCCATCATCGCCGGTACCTAGAACTTTAGGCATTATGAAGAGGAGAGGGTTTTGTTTGGATCTCTGGCGACAAGATTCGCAAAAGATGGGCTTTGAGATTAAAGAAGAGCTTTGCTACAAGGACCCAAAATATGGGACCAATAGAGGGGACAAGTGAGGTGTCCCCCTCCTACTAGGTAATGAGTTGACCATCATTAATGATGGCCAACTCATTATCCAGTAGGAGGGGGACACCTCACTTGTCCCCTCTATTGGTCCCATATTTTGGGTCCTTGAGGAATTTCTCATTAAAGAATGCAATGATATTGAAACTAAATAGAGCTTGAAGAGAGTGCACACATGAAGTCGTAAGACAATGTGGAAGATGATATCCATAGACAAAGGAGAGGAGCTCTTGGCCTTGATGATGCTTGACTTCTTATGACGAGAATGTTTACTTTTTTTCCCTTTCTTCTTCATCATTTTTAAGGAAGTGGTGAAGGAGGTGAAGGAGTTTACAATAACGGGATGGACTATGGCGGGCTCTGTGATCCTCGATTTTTTATGCTAAGAAAATTTTATTTTTCTTTCTCTCTTCTTCTTCATCTTTTTTCTTTTAGAAATAAAAAATTTTCTTTTGAGCAACTTCATTGACACCATCATCTTCTTCTTCTTCTTTTCTTCTTTTTTGTTATGAAAAAAAGGGAAAGAGACGGACCGAAAAAGAAAATGGAAGAGAAAAGAGGAGAGATGGCCGAATGAGATAATTTGTATTTTTTAATTTTTTAAAAGAAATTCTATTTGATTTACTTTTTTTTGTTATGGTTAATTATGATTTTTGATTTTTTTTCAAATTTTATTATTGTAGTTATGATTTTGATTATTCCTAGCTTAGATGTGGATTAGCCCATGTGTCAACTTCTTATAGGTTGATGTACATTATCACCTTGCAGAATAGATAGAATAAAAATACACATTGATTTAAGTTAATAGATTAAGTTTGACATATATTACAAAATCTGATTTTAATTAGCAAATTTGTCTAACTATATTTGAGAACTGATTTTTCTTATCTGAGAAGCGCTCAAACTTGAGGAGATTTTTAGAGAGAGAGAGATGAAAAAGAAAAGTTAAATCAATTGCAATGATATAGCCAAGATAATACATTTTCCTAAAGCTTCACCGATCTGATTCAAATAAGACAGATCAGGAAAAACACAATAAAAAATAAAAAAAATACAGGAAAAAGAAAAAGATTTTTTTTGGGCCCAGCTCTAATCACAAATCCTCTGAAATCATCTCAAGAATTCCTCTAAAATAATGCACATCACAAGGAATTCTCAGTACTCCTCTCTGCTTAAACCCAAACTCTTGAGCTACCATCTCAAGCAAATTCACAATGCGTGGATGCTTGAAGACTTTCACACTTACAATAAATCTCTCAGCTTTGTCTCCGACTCCGACGATGATCGGAACAAATCCCTTTGCGATTGATGGTCGCCGCTCAATCCTCGTCATGATAGTAATTAATTGAGTCGTTCTCAAGCAGCTGTGATGAGAGCTTGCTTATATATAGCATTTGAGAACACAATGTGAGTATGAGTAAGGTTATTATAGTCTCTTGCACTGCTGGCATTGTGGAGAGATAGAACACTTTTACTTAATTAAGAAAAAAAAATGGAACCAACGAATATTTAATTAATGATAACTATCTATAAACTTCAAACTATTTTTGTGCTGCTTGAAATAAAAGTCGCGACGTCTTTGATGACTTGTTAATTTTGATGGCAGTTCGAAATAAATAACCCCAAACTCTCGTTTCCCATACTTCAAAAGCGGTATGACCTTTTTAGTTTAGTTAATATCATCCATATTTAATGGACTGTTCAATAATTAGTCAAGTTGCAAAATTTTGGTTCACGTTTTTACGGTGCAATCTTTTAATGTTTTTGTATACCCCTCGTTATCAAATTATGACCACATATAACTATTTTTGTATTCCGCTCTTCCACCGTGACCCTTGTGATGATGTGATCTAGTTTTTGTGAAAATGTCTCTTCCACTATTATTAGAATTTCAAAGTCGAGACGAGAGTTAAGGGTTATAGTTTTCTAATACGTTATTAAGTCATGATTAAGATCAAGAAATGGGTAACGACGCGGCTGAAGTCCGTAGCGTTGTAGTACGGGTTCATTAGCTGTGTAGGCTTTAATGGCGCTGGAGCAAGTTGGGAGATAAGTTTACAGCGTAGTACGGAATAACGCGGTTTCTTGTCCAAAGCGATAGATACTATGAGGTGTCATGTCTGCTGACTCCGCTCTAACGGATCGATGTGGGACTATTTTGTTTCATATTGTTTTACTGGCCGGCTAATGATAGGTTCGAACTCTGAAGCACTTGAGCTCTTATTGCCACGGTAATTCGTATGACGCGCCAGTGTATATTAAATAAAGAATAAATAGTTAAATGGTGATGATTAAACTTGATTATGATAAGGTAATTCATAGAGATGAACTGCAATCTCTGCTTGAGTGGATAGTGAATCTTGTCCTCCTAATTTTTTCTCCATGGATTTCGCCTTGGGATCATGGGAGATGTGAAGGTTATTTTTGAGATTTGTGTATCTCTTGATAGCATAAATGTTAATACAAAATGAGTGGATAAAAAATTAAGAGGGTAATGGTTGTTATCCACTCAAGTGGATTGTAGCTCATCTCATGATTTATATGTAATTATAGTAAGTGATGTCCTTGAGTGGAGGCTGAGATCCTAAATGGACCGTACGTAGAGGTTGAGATCCAATTAACACAAAAGAAAAGAAACCGATCCCTATTTTTAATTTAAGTTTTTTCTTAACTTTCAGAATGCGCGACCGTACCACCAGAGGATATTAATCACAACGAAAAAAAATTTGGCTCGCGCTTTAACGCGCAGCCAACTCGCACAAGAAACAGGGGGTGGGCCCCACTGTGTCAGTGGGGGCCCACCCCCTGTTTCATGTGCGAGTTGGC